>JAPYZO010002172.1:0-21347 GCA_030522905.1 Torymus flavipes
ATGCTCAATTTCAAACGTTCATAACTTTTGAAGGAATCGACATTTTTTAATCCTTAAAAAAGCAAATGAAAGCTCGTTTTCTCTAGTTTTGTTTTCTCTTCTTGAAATGATATTTAAAACTTTCTAAAGTTAAATAGCTGCCGTTTTAACACAAGGTATTTTTTAAGACTTTCTTCAAAATAAAGCTAAAAGTGCCCGAACTTTAGTTTTTTTAGCGTTAGGGTCTAATATTGCAGCTTTCTTCATATTTCTATATCCAAAAAGATATCCCAAAGTTTCCGCCGAATCCGTGATCCGGATCTCTGACCCTCTCCTAGTCAGTAGAATTTTTAGCTATATGCCCACAAAATTAAATTTTAACAAATATATTTTGATACACAAGTGCGAATTTATTCTGTTTATTCACACATAAATCGAATACAAATTAAGTTACTATTAGGGTAAGTAATAAGCTAGAAATTATACTTTGTATACTTAAAGAAGTAACACAAAGAAAAATAAATTTTTAAAAAATAAAAAAATTAAAGTTAATTTTGTAAAACAAGCCTGAAAAAATAAAATATGTGAAACACATGAACGTTGATAAATAACAATTATTTACCGATGTACTGATGTAAATAATCAATGCATATACTAGTGGAACAATAATTTTAGTTTGAGGAAGCTAATTGCCAATAAATTGGCAGCAGTTTTCATTAAGTAATGTTAAGTAGCAATTGCTTAAATATTGATTGTTAATATAGATTCTTTTTAATCAGAACTCGTCCAGGGTATTTCAGTTTCTGTAATAAAAATATAATTAGGTAATTAAAATGACAGTATAATAATAACAGAAATTTTGATTGTAATTATATAACAATGAATAAATTAATAAATGAAAGTGTTTGAAATTACCAAAAAGTTCAATGACAGCTTCCGAGGTCCCATATTTATTCTGTACCCTACAACTATAGAAGCCATAGTCAGAAGTTCCAATTAAATTGATATAGTGGGAATGAACGAATTCATTTGTAGACGAGCGCGGTATTGTTGAACTTATTTCACGACCATGTTTCGTCCACGTGATTTTCGGAATCGGATTGCCCTGCACGTGACACTGCAAGTTGGCATTGTAACCTTTAGCTTGACCCACCCGTGGCCTGGGAGTGTCAGCTGTTGGTGAGAATTCAACGTTCACTTTGGTTCCTTTGCGTACTTCCGATCCGACACCGTTTTCCGCGATGCAATAGTATATCCCATGGTCCACTCTCTGAGCGCTTGGTATGTGCAGTGTGTCTCCACTATCAGATAAAATAAGTAATATAATTATGAGCCACAGAAATAATTAAAACTAAGAGAAAAATATATAGGTATTCTGAACAAAATTAAACTGTGTGTGGAATATATCTATGTTTACTTTGCTGCGCCAAATTAGGCAATATAAGTATGTTGTAATAGAACCGAATTAACGAGATTCACGCATTTTTCAAATTTATTTTTATAATATACATATTTTCTCTAATATTCGAGCAAGAACTTAGTTTTTGACGTAAATAGATTGTGCACGTGCTCCGATGATTTTCGAAAATATGAAAATTGATCGAGAGATGTGGCAAGTAAAATATAGAAATCTGTTATTGAGTGCGCTCCTTTCGGTAGAATTGCTCTCATATAGCTGAGACAGCACCCGGCACGATACATATCGAGTGGATTTAGACCTAACTGATGGATTATATTTATGAATTTTGTTAAAGATCTAAGGCAACAAATATTTGTCGCGTAAAAGTTATGTAAAAATTCAGTCAACTTACAGACCATCTGCCACGGATCCAAGCAAAAAAGTCGTGTTGCGGTGACTGGAGCTACTCATGACTGGATCATCTAAAATAAAAACTCCGGTGAAATTACTTAAAAAACTACTTTTGCTTGTACTTGAAGTAAGAGTTTAACCAATATTGTTATTTTCAACAAAATAGCGGATGTTTAAAATAAAATTTATTGGGCGAAAAAAAAAATTTTTTAAACATCCGCTATTTTTTTGAAAATTATAATATTCGTTAAACTCATAGTTCACTTCAAGTACAAGCGAAATTAGTTTTTGAACTAATATTCTCACCGGAGCCTTTATTTTAGATGATCCAGTCATGCGTAGCTCCAGTCACCGTAACACGACTTTTTCTTCTAGGATCCGTGGCATATGGACTGTAACTTGACTGCTTATCGCTATTTTTCCATATAAAAATGAATTTAATATTTTCAAATATGTATTTATTGAATGTTCAAACACTGATAACAAAAATTATGAACCTGTCTTTATAAAACATCCTAAAATACGCTTATTTTGGTCTTACAAGTGTATCTAACTTCTTAAAAAGAAGATTTGAACCAAGCAATCAGTAATAGCAAGAAAGGAATCGCAGTTAGTATAGTACATGTATTTGTATATATATTTTTACCTATGCAATGTGTTACCAAATGGTAAAATTTCATTATTTTCCCGCTTCCACGAAATTTTTGGCACAGGTTGTCCCTTTGCTAGACAATATAAAGTTATTGATCCTCCTTCAACGATTGTTTCAGAACTTCGTGAGATGTTAGTTATTTTGGGAGGCTGCTCGATGTCGAGCTTAACTTCTGCGATTTCTTTTTTATAAGTATCCACTGATATTTGACATTGATAGAAGCCTGCATCGTTTGGTTCTAAATCTGTAATCTGGATTAATTCAATTTTATGTATTTCCCAATTTAATATTTTTTAACATAATTAATAAATTGAGGAAACGAAAAATAAATAAGAAAATACATACTTTTAAAATGTAATTTGATTTTTTTCCATCATATTTTACTGTAAATCTCTCATTGGGGCTCAGTAATGTTTCATTAATTGCAAGAAGATATTGTTCCTGTCGATTATCGCTTACTTTTTGCCATAATAATGTGTAATTTTCAGTATTGTCTAATTCACAACGAAATTCAATTTTGCTTCCTAAAGATTTTATTTTGTTCTCAGTAATATTTTTTATTTCGGCTCCTTGCGTATATACTGAAATAGGTATTACATGTATTAAGGGTCTAAAGAGAAAAAAATTAGTAGTATTATAGTAATAATAATAGGATACATACCAAGTTTTAATAAAACCAAAGTAAATATTAGATTAATAAATGTTGTTTTTTTTATTAATTTCATTTTTTTACTTAAAAACAACTTGATTAATACTTCATACATATGTAGAAATATAACTTGCAACTTATACTGTAGAGCGCTAAAGCCTTTATATTCATAAAAGCTATGCTTACACACAAAGAAAGACAGCGGGTGTGTCACAGTAGAGCTCTGATATTATCAAATATTATCACCGTACTTCCGATGATTTCCCCACTGCGAAACACATCTTTTTGGTGGAATATTGTACTCCTTTCTATTATTTATCAGAGTTTTAAAGCTATATTAAATTTTGATGACAATACCATTGATACCTTATTATCAAAAATAAATCCAAACCATCATTAGCGTAAAATTCTAAGTTTGAAAAAACGAGCTAATATAAGAACGCCCCTGTGAAAATTAAAAATGTTAAAAAATTTAACAAACAGTAAAAACTCGTAAGAAATCGTAAAAAAATAAAAAGGTATGAAAAAGGGTAAGAGATTATAACAGTTTATAGTTTCTTCTAGATAATTTTTTTTACATAATTTTACATTTATATACAATTTACTACATTGTTTTACTTTTTTTGTTTATGTTATATTTTATGCTTAATTAAAACCAAAATATAAAAAAGCGGAAGAAGATCTTAAAAACTATAAGCATTTTGATTTTTGTTGCTTCCTTCTAGAGGAAGCTTTGTGATAGTAAAAAGAATTTTTAGAGGAAATTGTTAGAGGAAATGTTTAGCACATTTGAAATCAAAATATACTATTTTTAGAAAATATCCATATGGATGTGTGTGTATGTGTATCTGTGCCCGTGCTGATATCTCATGATCTACTCGGCCGATATTAACGAGAGAGGGGTCAGTTTTTTATATATTGCTTACACAGTTGGGGCCAATATTCAATATTTAGTATTTGTGAGATTTCATCAAGACTTTTTTTATACAGAATATTGAAAGACAATGATTTGGAGGTGTAATAGGAATGTAGGAAAATGGTTCGTATAGATGGTGCTGTGTATGTATGTTAGATGCGCTTCAGGTTGGCATGTTATTTTGTAATATTTTATCGTCGCGCGGTATGAAGAAAAAGCAATTTCTCAATTCGGACGAAGAAAAACCAGTTTCGTGCAAAAAAAGCCATTGTTTGGGCACAGTTTTGGCTTTTTTTCTAGAGATACTGGCTTTTCTTCGGCTGGTTCTTCTAAATTGGCTTTTCTTCGTACCGCGCGACGATATTATCTTAAGGAGGTTGAAGGTTTTGATTGACATCAACTTAATAGTATATAATTGTGCACACAATATTTTTTTTGACTCATGTATTGATTTTCTGGGCTTTTGAGCCTAAAAAGTAAGACTAAATTGATTTTAAAATAAACTCGCTTCGCTTCGTTCGCTCGGGCAGTGAACCCACCCGCGGGAATCATCGACTTTTCTCCCGAGTTACATATAGTACTTTATTCCCATCTCAACTGTGGCCACTTTTAATATTTCCATCATTAAATTTCTTGAAAGAGGGAAACAAATCTAACTTTTGTCCCGCTTTTCAGGGAAAAAGTGGCTATTTTTGTTGAGATGGGAATAAACTATTTTAACTATTTTAATTATACTTATATATTTCATTTTGAGAAAGCTGCGTGCCAATAAATTGGCAGCGGCTTTTTGCTTATATCTCAGCAAAAAGTGTGGAAAATATAAATGTGAATGTAAAAAATAAAAAATCTATAAAATTGTAAATAAAGAATATGTAAAAAGTAAAAAATGTAGGAAGACGTAAAAAAGTGTAACAAAATGTAATAAATTTTTATGAATAACGTTCGTGGTGTAGTAGTGTTACAAGGGTTATAAATGGACTCTAGACGAACCAATTTGATTGACAAATTCTTTATTGCCGATGTTTGAGGAGTATTTTGACTCCCTTCTTCTGGACATAAATAGAAATTTACATCGTTAGTCGACAAGACAAACATTATACAACGTCCTCCACGTAGCAATTCCACGTTCGCTACAAGAATGTATTCTCAGTAGACGGACCATACACGATGTAAATTTCTATTTATGCCCAGAAGAAGGGATTCAAAATACTCCCATACGTCGGCAATAAAGAATTGTCCATCAAATTAATTCGTTTCGAGTTCGTTTATAACCCTCCTAAAATATAATGAAGTATAAGAATATGTACTAAAATGAGAGAATCTGTAAAAAAATACAAGACTGTGTAAAACAATTTTACAATGAAGAATATAGATCGTTGGATGGTAGGACGAAGGTGCTATTTTGGATAGAAGAATTTTATTATTTATCTTTTTTTAATAATATTTTGTAAGTATAAATATTATTTTACATTTCAAGGAGCTAAACTTTGATACATCAATGACTTTTTGAATAGTGTCGCGCAATGTTATCATAGTAGGAGTGTGTCAGGAATGTGGGATCAAAAACAAAACTTTGAATTACTAACAAGGAGAGGGTCTAACCTGCGCGAAACGGATTTTAGCGAGCATTGGAGAGTCGATTTCTGGTACCTAAAAATGAAGCCCAGTACTGACGATTTCGTTCAATGGACCATTTTTCTTGAGATATGGGCAATTTAATCTCAAATATCCTCTATTTCTTTAAATTTTAATAAAATCTTACTTATTTATGATACGAAAACGAGCAAAAAAACTATAAAAGTAGACAGTAAAATCTAAAATTTAAGCCCTGATTTGTTAAAAAATATTTATTTTCCAGGAAGTTACAAGCAATCAAAGCTAGCGTAAGAAAATGGTTAAAAATACGATTCATTTAATCCGTTAAAATGAAGACAAATTTTCATATAAATTACATATTTTATAATAGTTTATGCCCGTTTATTTGTCAGGCTACAGACTTGTTTTTATAATATTCGATGATCTTTTCTGCAGCTTTCCACCCAGAAGAAATAGCTCCGTCTACAGTTCCATATCTATCTACAGATGTTGCTTCACCGGCAAATAAAATAGTCTGAGAAAAGATAAAAAATTTTGTTAACTACCTTTATATCGAAAATTTTAATTTTTAAAATATTAATGATAATGATCATTTACCAAATTCTGTGAAGTAAGAGGCTCTTCTAGCATTTTCGGAGATATTTGCCTTTTTTGTGTATCTAAACTTCGATAAACGTACGTTCCTCTAAAATGTGGATTAGTGAACCACTGCGATCTTAGCATTGCAACTGGTTTAGAAATGTTATATGTTTTATCTAAAAACCGATGGAGATTAGAGAGAGTATGATTTAGGACTTTGTCTTCGGGTAATGCCTCCATTAATTTAGCATGCTTTCCTGTCACCCATAATTCTAACAAATTAGGTTTGTATTGCACAGTCATCGCAGAGGATAATCCTAATAACCATAGTTTTTCAGGCTGCAATATAAACATTAAGCATTATAATTAAACTTTTAAATACGATGAAGATACCTAAAATTAAGCTATATGAACTTACATCATCTTCAATCATTTTTCTATCATCATCGTTCCAAATAAACGAAAAATCAAGAACTCTGGTATTACCAAGTTGCCAGAATGGTTTTTCAAAGAGCAAATAAATTTTCGCTATGCTACCAAAACCAAGACCCTAAAATTTTATAATTTATTCAGTACTAGTTTTTGGTTTATGAAGAGGTATTTTGATAGTTTATTACAATGTACCTCAATAGTATCAATCTTGTAAGGTGGTAAAGGTGGGATAAAAAGGGATCGATGTTTTTCTTTTAAAACACCTAATGGAATTGTTACGATCACGTGATCAGCTTTGTAGACTTCTCCTTGTGCAGTAGTAATGACAACAGACGAATCTTTGTTAGTTTTTGAATAATCAATTGATATAACTTCTGAGTTTAAAATAGTGTTGTTTCTAATCGGAAGTTCATTTTCAGAATTTGGAAAACGTTTCTGAAAGAGTATAATGATGCTGCGGCTTAATAAGTACATTTATTTTGTGGTATAATTAAAAATTTATTATGAAATATAATTTGAAAACGTTAAATGTAAGTAATAGTAGTAGTATACATAATATTTTATTAATTTCTATACAGCTTACAATTTGCTTTTTACATTATTTACTCGACAATCACAGTTTCGCTTCAACTTATCTACACCTAAAAAATTACAAAACTATCTACTCTACATATGTTCTCCCCTTCTACTTTTTTCTTCTAACGTATTTTAATACTGACATTTTCTTGCTTTCAGTCTACTGCTCGATTTATCTGTGTCCCTTTTTTCTCGTCTAGCTTCTAAAATTCTCTGGTATATAGTTACATAATTCTATACGCTAATTTTCTCTCCTATCTTTGTATCCAGTTTTTCCCGTAGGCTCCTTTCACCACCAGTAACTATCCATCTATTCGATTCGCTTATTATTTTTACTTTTATGGTTTGACGAGTGTGCATCTTAAAATGTGCTCCAGACTTTAATTTTCAAGCCTCATACTCTACATAGGACGCAACATTGAACCCCTTTCCCTTCGATTTCCCGAAACTACCGCATCTGATTCTTGTCTATTATTCGACATTCCTCTCCCTAGTTTCCATCTCATCCCAACATCGTCAATTCCCATAATTCGTTTTCCAATTTTCGTATCTATACCGGAATTTCGAACTTTCTATTCTCTCCGAGTAACTCTGAATTTCCTGCTCCATTTTGGCATTTAGTCCTTTGTCAATTTTACCCTCTGTGCCATTATCTATCTTATTTATTTATTTATTTAAGCGGGCCAAAGACCCTTAAACATATATAATATAATACATAGAAATTGTCGAGGTGACAGGCGCAATATACATAATATTGATATTTTTACATATATACGTAATATTAATATTTTTTAACAAAAGAATTCATCGTGCGTTTGAAGGTTGCTATATTCCAAATTATTCTCACGATATAAGTTGGGAATAAGTTATGTGAACGTTTGATTCGATTAACCGTAGAATGGAAACTATAATTAGAATTAGATGTTTCTTCCTGTAATACTCTGTGACTACGCAAATTGTAGGTTAACTGTCTTTCTACAAATAAATTCTTTATTTCAATACAATCTATAAAATTGTTGACAATTTTAAAAGATAGTAAACAATCGTGGTAATGATGTAACGATTTAATAGTTTGTAAATCAAAATGTGTAACAATATATGCATAGTCGAGCTGCTGCCTGCTCATCGTTCTATTTTCTTTAAATGCTAAGTAACGAAGATAATGATTTTGGACGGACTCTATTTTATTTATCAGTATATTAACGTACGGGGACCAGATTTGAGAATATAGCGAAGTGGGTAGAACAATCGTTTTGTATAAGTAGATAATGGCAGATATATCGGTAAAATCGGACGCTGTGCGCTTAATACAACCGACTAAACTGAAAGCTTTGGAGACTACATGGTTAATGTGGTGAGAAAAGGATAAGTCCGAGTCAAAGATCACACCTAAGTCTTTAACTACATTTTTTCTATCGAATAAATGACCACTGATAAAGTAATCGGATATTATGGGTGTTTTAATTTTATAAAAAGATGTGACACTACATTTCGCGATGTTAAGCGAAAGTCCATTTTCATTAGTCCACTGAGAAAACGAATTTAAATCAGATTGTAAATTTTCTATATATTTCTGTGATTTGATTACAGAAAAGATTTTTATATCGTCAGCATTAAAAAGGGATTTTTGCATGCTGAATCGTGGAGACTACATCGTTAATAATATAGACGCACCGTCGAACCGAGATACGACGTTGTTCCGCTCAGCCGTCGATAAATACCCTTCATCATTAAATGTATAAGTGATATTTACCATCAATAGCTCTAAAATAGTTGAATATCCACGATCCTTCCAACTAATTAGGTGGTCTCCCGAACATTCTTTATATTGGTCATCGCTTATAACGGAAATATCATACCATGATTCAGCAGCTATTGATAAAATTGTAGATTTTTCTAAATGGTGCAAATATTTTTTCTTTTCATTCATTGCCTGTTGATTGTCTTTAAAGTACTCGTCAAACCTGAATAAAATAACATGAATGACTATTTTGTTTGATTTAGATTGATCAAAATTGATGAACATTAATAAAACACACAATTTTTCAACGTAATCACCCATTGATTTGTAAGTGGTTTTGTTATCAAAAGTTTCTGCAAAAATATGATCAAAAAATAACTTAGTTAGATTTTTTGTAAGATCATCGGTCAAGGGATTGCCACGAGAATCAAAGTACGATTGTTTCAATCCAAATGTAGGTTCATCTGATTTATCGAGTATACCAAGCGGGTAAGCCATTTCAAAGGCCACATTTCCTTCTTCGCCATCTATCCACTGTCCACCAAGATCTACGGTGTAATTTCCTGTAAAATAATTAAACAAATGGTGTAAAAAAATCCACATATTAGCTACAAATAACCATCTAAAATTGATTCGTTTTCGAAATATGATGTTATAGAAACCAAATAATAAATGTTTCATTGGTTTTAAAATATGAAATTTTCTGAATGAATCGATTTTAATCGATTATTATTTATGTATCATTGGTAGTAGGTTTTGGTTCTCTAATGATTTTGTAAATGTGCAGTAACATTATTCAACCGTCTCTTTTAAATATATTTCTGAAATATTTACAATATCTCAAGTGCAAATGTTCCACTGATAAGTAATAATAAAACTGATGGATTACTAATTACACGCAATTTGATTTATTTAAAAGCAAAAGAAAATGTGCAAGGTGCATTATGGTGTGAATCAAATGAAAAGTTGAATTAGCAATTTTTCCTATTATTCTATTATTGTTATAGGTAATTATACCTATGTCTGTGCTAATTTAAAAAAGTGCTAATAATAAAAATTTTGATTCAAGTAATATTTTCTTACATATCGTTGCTCGGCGCGCGATTTGGGAAGGAGTATACTCGCACACTAATTGTTTAATCTGCCATTTAGGTTGGCAACCCCACCAACGTATATTTAACGGAAGAGCCTTAGTTACTAGAGCGAATAGTAAATAATTTTATGTTATAATAATAGTTTATAGTACTGTGAGGCATAAATCCGGATTTATGTCACGCCTATCCGTGACATAAGTAGTTCATTTTTGGCCGTGCTTATATGACTCTTGCTTTCGCTATCGCTCGGGTGCTTATATGCACCGTGCCGTAAAGTACGACTTGTGCCACTTGTATCGTAATACACTATATTAATTTAAAAATAATAAAATAATTTTTAATATTTCTAATATTAAAAAAACATTTCAACGCTTGCGCGTGTCTGTGTAAGTAGTACTTTACAATTGCTGACTGTAAAATTTATCAAACATGCAAGCCCAAAAGTCAAAACTGCGTAGATATAATACAATAAGAACGGTAAAATCACGCTTTTTAGATTTATTTTGTCGTATTATTTCTTCAACCTACCAAACGATGTAGTGTAAACACGGCCTCCTATGCGATTTTCAGTTTCTAATAGTATGATATTTGTAAAATCATTTTCAAATAATTTTGATGCAGCTGCAATGCCAGATGCTCCTGCCCCTATTATTATAATTTGTGGTTTATTAATAACGTTTTCATTAACACTCACTTTACACTCGACAAGACATGCTAAATAAGATATAATTATAAATGCTAACATTTTAATTACACTACTGTTACGAGTGAGTGCTCGCAATCTTTTAATAATAAAAAGTGACGGGCCCCGGGATCGAACTGCAGCCGCCGACTCGCGAGTCAGAAACGCTATCATCCTAGCCACGGCCGCCATCGCTCGGCATATATTCTGCTACTCGGTGTCATATTGTAATCGGACGTCTTGCTTATTTCGTTCTTCTATATTCGTACGTGTATCCACATGTAACACTACGTTATAGTAGGAAAACTCAAAAGAAGAGATACTGCATACACATCTGAGTTTACTGGCAAATAATATATATTTTCATTTGGCTAAAAACAAAAAAGCAGATAAATGATACCATCGTCTGTAACTTATTTATCAATTCGATGTGAAAAAGTCAAGGCAAACGATAAAAACAGATTATATAAAATACTGAATGGTGGAAAATATTGATAGCATTATTTCAAAACAGTAAAATTTCTGATAATGTATCGATCATACTAGTTTATGCTGAATATTAGTAACCTTTTTCCAAAATTAGTTTCATAATATCGTAATATTATCATTGATAATTTCATAAACTTTAATAATGAAAATTCAAAATTATTTGTATACATTAAGAATAAGAATGTACAGAACTTAACTCTAAACTTAATATTTCAATTATTCACTCCATTAGTAAACTGTTAAAAATTAAAATTTGAAATACATTCGTCTGAACAGTTTCTATCCAAGGAAAATAAAAAAGTACGAGTTGATTTCTTTGAAAAAAGCGTCTAACATAAACACATAAATGAGAATACAAAGAATTTTATGCAGAAAGAAACAGAAAGAGGAAATCACTGCATTTAAAAGCATGCTTTTCTCAGTTAGACATGAACATCTGATGCATGCACATCGTTTTTACTAATATTAGTAATTATTTTTTACAGTAACCATTTTCGTAGACAAAATTATTTTAACTGTGTATTAATTGTGAATTAATGAAGTGCTGTTTTCATTAAACTTCTATTATTCTGTAGAAAATCAAGGTGCTTTGTAGTTTTAAATTAATAACAACTCATTCATAAAGTATATAATTGAGGGGCTGCGTGCAACAAGGGCCTAAGTCAAAATTCACAGTTTTGAGAAAAAAAAAAAAATTGTACAGCTTTTTATTGGCTTAATAAATTTTGCTGAGATTTCATATATCACTAGTATAAACTTCTATAGATATCGTAATAAAAAAGTTATTGAAAAAACAAAAAAACATTACTTAGGCCCTTATTGCATAAAAGAGTGTATTTGTGAAAATAAAAAAAATAAGAGTATTTATGCGAAAACTAGTAAATTACATTAATATGTAGTTTCAACATACAAAATTGTCTATAAATTTCAGTCAGATCCATCGATCCGTTCTCAAGAAATTATTGAGATTTGAACAAAATTATTTATCTGAAATTTGACTGGAATTTAGATAATAAGTTTGCCTATTGTGCGTCGACTCTCAGAATTCAAGAAAAAGCTTATAACAATTAATATTTCATATAACTCCAACCTGAAAATTGCAACATTAAAATAATTTTTAAGCTGCCGTGAAAAAAAGACTGTGTGAAACTCGTGCATAAAGTGTTTTGTACCGCATTCGATGTTTCGTCTGAAAAACGTCTGATGTAGTATAAATAATCACCTTCCACACCAGTGTCATAATGTACTATACTTAAAAATATTGTGGTCGGTACGGTAGAGAACTCTGT
The DNA here is from genome assembly GCA_030522905.1 of Torymus flavipes. Lineage (NCBI taxonomy): Eukaryota > Metazoa > Arthropoda > Insecta > Hymenoptera > Torymidae > Torymus > Torymus flavipes. The sequence goes on from JAPYZO010002172.1 coordinate 12,485, forward strand.
CAGTATAAGGCAACCCCTTAATATATGACATTTTTCGAAGTATGATACTTCCAAGTTTTGGAACCCCGTGCATTGATAATGTTCCAAGTAACTATATAATACTATAAATAAATAATCTAGGTTACCTGTTCAGGCCCCGCTTTTTGCAGCTAAAATTCCTTAAGGGGGTTTTCGTGATTTTAAAATGGGTTCACTATTTAATTGTAATGACATAAGTTATTAACATATGATAATGTAAGTACACATGAATATGACAGGCAAGTACTTTCTGAACCGGAAAAAAACTATTTTCATAGAAATTTTTATATCGATGACGTATAGATATTATTTAATAAGTAAAAAGTTACTTTCACAATTTGCCAACTTTTTATTTTTCATTCGATTTTAATGTTTAACGTCTCATTTTATTTCTTAAACATTTGTCCATCCAGGCTTATATTATGAAATAATTAATATATGCTGAACAACGTGTAATTGTTTACAGTACAATACAGTAAAGGTTGAATTTTATTGTGCTTTTTCGTAATTTCATAATATAAGCCTGGATGGTTCGTAGAAAAATGTTTAAGTAGGAAAATGAGACGTTAAACATTAAAATCGAATGAAAAATAAAAAGTTGGCAAATTGCGAAAGCAAATTTTTTACTTATTAAACAATGTGTAAGTACGTCATCGATAAAAAATTTTTTATGAAAATAGTTTTTTCCGGTTCAGAAAGTACTTGCTTTTCATATTCGTGTGTACTTACATTATCATATTTTAATAACTTATGACGTTACAATTAAATAGTGAACCCATTTTAAAATTACGAAACCCCCTTAAACTTAATCTTCGAATAAATATTAAAAGTGCTTACCTAACGCTGCGAAAATTTATCTAAACGATCGCTGAATCTGCATGATTTACAGCGGTTACAAGTATTAAATTTTACCCAGTATTGCCTAGCTTTGTTTGTAACTATTACTGCACTAAAGTTTTGTAAATATTAGTTATTTGCATAATATTCGTTTAGTTTCAATTGCAGTTAAAATCTTATCTTTAAAAGACACTTTTTAAAAGATATTAAAAAAATGAATTAATAAAAATTCTATACCTAAAGCGGTCAAATTTCTGTACTGGGAAATAGTCCAAAGAAAAAAGTAGGAACAATCTATCACTTTAATATAATAAGAGAAAGAGTATTTTACTGAACTTATTCGCTTGATAAAACTCATTAATAATTTCATTAATCTTTTAAATTTAGAACGGCGTCGTTGGACTTCATAAATGTGGAGTATGCTGGCCCACAAGACAGCAGGTTACTAAATACCAGCTCAATTAGAGGAGGGTGATTATATTTTATCTCCATTAATAGAAGAAACCATACGCCATGTAAGTATTATTTAAAAACTTCGATTGCGTATGCTTACCTTGAAATTTTTTGTGTATGATGAATACCTTATAGTATTGAGTTATTATTTTAAGTCATAATTTTTACTGTTGCTACTATATTACTACTATACTTCTATACCACAAGAATCGTACTACTTCAGTAGAAGGAGAACCCTTATGTCTTCTTCCCGTCTTCCATTCTTGTCACCGAAATTAGCATCGTGCATCTCCTTTTTTCTACTTTTTATCTGGTTTCCTTGTTCTTTCTCTTGTGAATTTTTATCTTCCATTTGGTAAGCAGATGAAACCCGATTACTTTTACATTAACCGTTGCTGCCGGTTTAGATACTATACGAGAGAAGGTCGTAATTCGAAGTGCTTCTCTCCGTTGTATTCTTTTTCATAGAGTAAAAGCTCTTAGTCCACCGATGTACGTCATTAGCATGATGAAGCTACTTGTCTCTTCTGGTGTTCTCCAAAGGTCATCTATATAAGGATCTATATATAATGCCAAAGTATTTAAAAGCGTCTTGATCCTTTGGTTGTCCGTGCGCACAGATACAATCCGTTTACAGTCTGGCCTGTATTTCTTGGTCATAATTTTTCTGCAGAAGCTACTTCTAAATCGTCTATACTTTTGATGACAAGCGCGATATCGTCAGCATGGCCGACGAGATAAGATATGACGTTCAATAGGTCAGGCTCTAGGATAGATCCTTCTCTATGTGCTTAAGATCTCTCTCTTAAGATAGTAATTATTACAATCTAAAAAACGCAGCATGGTATATTTGACTAAAAACACAGAGGTTCGTACCTATTTTCGCTACGGAAAAGGAGGGCCACGCTGCTACGCTATTAGAGTTAGAGAGGGGCCACTTCTGGCATACTGCTCACTGGAATCGTGGCATAACCACGCTCTTCTTATATGGCTGCTGCACCGAGTTCATCAAAATATAGGAGATTGAAATGGTTTTATCATCATCATATTGAACTAAGCCTGCGTTTCCTTCCTGTCGATTTCTTTGCTTTAAGATTTTTATGGTATCTTCTTGAAAGTCTTCCACGATTTGGAGAGCTAATAATAAAAGTCTTCAAGAATTTGCAAAACCTGTTTTGTATGTCCAACGATTACGAGAGTAAAATTAACTTAATCTCTTCAAAATTCCTTGTAGAGGTAGATTTTTGATAGTTCTCGGTCGAGTTCTTTGGGCAAAATGATTGTTCCATAAATTTCAGAGATATATATATATGAGGTTAAATTTTTTTAGCCTTTTTTCAAATTGTAATCTCTCGAGAACGGCTCTATCAGAATCGGATGGATGGAATTCGAAAGAGAATTAATTATAGGATTAATTAAAGGAATCAGCAAATTAAGGTTGAGGAAGCCATGTGCCAATGAATTGGCAGCGGTTTTTTTCGGATACGGTGTGATCTCCGCGGATCTCAGTCAGATGGGCAGCCAGGCCTGGCTAAGATGCCATTAGGACTGTCTTATGGAGTACGATACAGCAGAGTATACGATGTTCCGATGCGATAGACCAGGCTCTCAGTTTTCAACTCCAGATCGAACTGGAAGAAAACTTAGGAACTAACGTTATACCGGACAATGTGGTCCCTCTAATGCTCATCAATAAAGATAACTGAAACGTGATGCGTATCCAAACCTTCAGAACCTAGTCCTGAAAACATAATGCTAACGTGGGTCCCAGGGTTAGGCCTGCGCGTAATTTCAGTGCTACGAAACGGAGGTGAGTTTAGTACAGATAGATTGTGGTTCGTCTGTCTGGACCGAGGCCTTGCGCTTTTCTGGTTGATTAAAATCCTGAAAACTCTCCCTGTATATTCTACAAACTCTTACTGCTACTACTGTTGTTATTACCACTAAAATACTGTTCTTGTTACTGCTACACTACTGTACTGATATTGGGACCGAAACCCTATTATTTGTATTAAATACATAATTTTAATAAATCGATAAAATTTTCTTACAGGATTTACAGTATTAGCAGCAGTCTTTTGAGTTTTATCTATTTTACAATATTCCTCACTACAGCTTATACTTTAAGTAATGAAGACAATAGTTTCTTATCATCATCAAAATCAGAAAATACTACAGATTTTCGATTACCTGATTCTGTGATTCCTAACGAATATTTTATACATCTTAATCCACATTTAAAACCAAACAACTTCACATTTACCGGCGTAGTTACAATTAATGCTCGTGTTGTAAAAGAAACTAATGAAATAATTCTACATATGGACGGACTTCAAATTGCTAATACATCAGTATCAAGCATAGACAAACAAAATATTTTACCAACTTTACTACACATAAAAAGTGTGACATCAAATAAAAAGTATGAGTTTTTAAATATTACAATGAAATCACCCATAAGTTCTGGCAGAAATATAAAAATTGATATAAGTTATAAAGGTATACTAAATACAGATCAATCAGGATTTTATAGAAGATGGTATAAAATTCATAATGAAACCAGGTATGTAATAAGTGTTATCATTGCTGATTATATAAGCCATGCTAATTGCTTTATTAAAAAAAAACTGCTTCTAAAATTCATTTGTGTTCATTTTTAATGTCCATAATTAACTACACTAAAATTTTGTCTACATGAATGTTGCAACAATTACCTTATGAAATTTCCGTCAGCGTAGCAAAACTTGATCATATTATTTTAGGAACAAAAGTTTTTAATATTGAAGAGTTTAGATACTTGAAGTTAAATTGAAAAAAAAAATTCCTTCTCGTTGTTGTACGATAACGGAAGTAATAATTGACCATATCTTTGAATCAAGTTCAATATAAAACTTGAAAATCGTGCATTTTACAAGGCTACAGCAAATATAGTGTATAATATTACAATAAATCGATTAACGTCAAGAAAAAATTTAATGGCCTAATAAATTAAGATTGAGGAATAATTGATTAATTTTTCGTTTTTTTTTCTTTTCCATTATACATAGTTAAGACGATTTTGTTTGAGATCATTTCAAGAGCGGTAGAAATGACCGCAAAAGTTGAGCCTCATATTTCTTTTCATTCGTTACTTACGGTGTTCACACCGTACATGCACGCTTGCACGTGTACATTTTCCAAAAAATACATATCCTTATTCAATGAACTCTGATACATCGAAATAATTGAATACCATTCGGACTTCAAAATTTCACTTTACAGTGTTCAAATCGTGTTATATTTTATTGCCAATCTAAAAGTTTGTGAAAAGATTATAAAATGTATACTAATTCTTATTAAAGAATTCATGTATTCAATTTTTTATTTATTTCTAAGATGGATTGCAGCAACACATTTTCAAGCAACAGGAGCGCGAAAGGCATTTCCTTGTTTTGATGAACCTGCGTTAAAAGCTGTATTCCATGTCAGCGTAGTTGCACCGAAAAATTATTCGGTTTTGAGTAATATGCCTGTTAAAGGTGTAACTAAAGAGTGCGTATAAAACTAAATTTTCAATGATAAGAACTAACAATAATACTATAATATTTTATTACTCCAGCTGTTTTATTAATTTACAGAGGTCTTTTTGACTTTGAAAAAACGCCCCTAATGTCAACTTATTTGGTTGCCGTTGTAGTCAGCGATTTTCAAAATTTAAAATTGATCGAAAAGAATCATTTGTACAAAGTTTGGACGAATGCAGGGATAACCGATCAACTACCTTACGCGTTATCTGTCACTACTAAAGCAGTAGATTTTTTTGAAAGTAAACTATCCATACCGTATGATTTGCCAAAATTAGATACCGTTGCCATGCCGGACTATGTAACGGCGATGGAGAATTGGGGATTGCCGATTTACCGTGAAAACGTTATGCTTTACAAACCGGCTTTTACATCTATCACTAATAAAAGGATTCTGCGTAATGCTATAGCACACGAGATTGCGCATCAATGGTTTGGAAATTTGGTATCGCCAAAGTGGTGGAACTTTTTGTGGCTTAGCGAAGCCTTTGCTACGTATTTTGAATATCATGCTCATGAAGAGGTATATCATAATTATAATTTTTTAACCTCAGGGTGCAAAATTTTATTTATTCTAATCTCAATAAATATAGCCACTTTTTTCCTTGAAAAGTGAGACCAAAGTTAGATTTGTTTCCCTCTTTCAACTAATTTAACTTTTGTGAGAAATATGATGATATTTTCCGCTTTTTGCGGAAAATATGGCAATATTTTCCGCATTTGCGAGAAATCAGTAAATTCCATATAAATAGCCTAACATCAAAATAAATAATACACTTAAAAAAAATATAAAAGTGTCCACAGTTAAGATGTGAATAAATACTACATATCGTCGGTTTGGTACAAGAAGGTACCATCTCAGAATCCGCTTGAAAACGGTACCAATTCGGAAGTCGGTTCGAAAAGGTACCAACTCGCGAGTAGGTCTCTTTGTTTAACTTTAAGGCGATGTAAACTTCAAAATCAACCCAATTTCATTATTTAATAAATAAACATTCGAACGTTTATTTGGAAAAAAAATTCTTTCAGACGCTCCATGTATATAAATACTATGCTCAGATTTTTTTTGTGCGAATCTATCGGCATTTCTATGAGATACACCCGTTTTAAAACTGGCAAAATTCTATGATTACAGATTCCACTTATTGGCATTGGGTTTTTTATTTAATTAAATAAATTCTGAGAAGATTTTTGAAAAAACAGGTCTTTCAGGCACTCCGTATATGTAAATACTATACTCAATTTTATTTTTAGTAATTCTATTATTATTTGCAAAAGATATATACATTTTCAAATTTGTCTGTAAGTGAACATCACCTTAAGAAGTCGAATCAAGTAAAAAAAAGATGTCTCTTATCATTTTAAGGTTTTTTTTAAGCTCGCAAAGTTGATTAGAAAAACTTAATTCATGAGTTGGTATCTTTTCGAACCGGTTTCCGAATTGGTACCGATTCCAACCGGATTCTGAGATGGTACCTTCTTGTAACAAGCCGACGATGTGATCACTTCGCTTCGCTCGCTCGGGCAGTGAACCCACCCGTGGGAATCAAGAGCGACTTTTTTCCCTTGTTACATAATGTACTATTTTGACCCTGTTTAGAGAGCGAGTTTTGTTTCCCTAGGTTCAAAAAATAGTATACGCAACTCAGGTGCAAGGTGATAAACTCGACTCTGACGAGAATCACCTACTTTGCGCCTGTCCCGTAATTTATTATTTCATATTCCATATTTTTCGAAATGCAAAAGAGTTTTGCTTTTTTAATAATTACTGAATCAGGATCTTATTCCGTGGAATTTGGAGTCACAATTTGTCATCGATGTTTTACAATATTCATTCTCTGATGATGCGCTGCCTACTTCAGCACCTATGACACGTGACGTTTACAGTCCTGATGATATAGATTCTGTATTTGATTCAATAGTCTATAGCAAAGGAGGCAGTATAGTTCGAATGCTGGAAAAACTACTTGGACAAAAACTGTTTTACAGTTCCCTACATAGATATCTTCAGAAAAAGTGAGTTAATGTATATCTATATTACATAAACATTTCAATTATATTTTATTCTAGTCAATATTCCCATGTGACACCAGAATTATTGTACGAAGCTTTTGAAGAAGAAATTGAAACTCATAACTTTAAATTGAATGTAACAATGGAGAAATTAATGAACAGTTGGACCTTACAACCAGGGTTTCCTGTTATTGATGTTGAATTTAATAATACCAGAGCACACATTAAGCAGAAAAGATTTTTATTAAAGCCTCCCAAGGATGTAATAAATGGATCTACTTGGATCGTCCCTATTAGTTGGGCTACTGCTACTAATCCGAATTTTAATAACACAAGCGAAGTCATTTGGCTATCAGAAAGTGAGAAAAATATTACAATCGAAAATTCGGCTAAAGATTGGGTCATTTTTAATATTCAACAAACAGGTACTTAAAAATGTATTATATTTAAAAAGTTATTCTTAAAATATCAGCTTGGCAGTGAAATATGTCATGTAAAATACTGAAAAATAATAATAACGCTTTGGGTAATATGTAAGAAAATATAAAGAGCTCGGAGCGACAACGACTCTGAGCTCTTCAATTGGAACATATTTGTAGATTTTTAAACATTATAAGGTAAGTCGGGGTAATCGGCCACTTCGCTAATTCAGCCATTTTTCTAGTTTGCTATCTTTGCTTATCCGAAAGCTTAAACGAGTCAGGCGTCTTATAAAGTAAAAAAACCAAGTATTTCGTTTATAGTCGAAATATAAGCGAAAAAACCTAATTGAAAGTGATACGGGCAGAAAGGTGAGGCTTTTTCCTTGAAATTAGTATATGGAAGTAATATTAAACATATTTTTTTATTTGTATTTTGTAGAAGCAAAATATTTTCGCCTCTATAATTCACCTAATTTGGCCAATCTGTAAAAAAAACGCGATCTAATAAATATGAGAAGGTGTGTAGTTCGTATTACTTTCACGAAGTCATTTATGTGCCTTTTTTCTGAGAAGAAACTTTAAAAATATGATTAGCAATAATCAATTTCATTGATCAAAATGGATTTTTCGTTTAGCTTACGGAGACTCCCATATAAAATTACAAAATCATTTATATAATGCAATATAATGACAAATGAATTCCTTTATTTCCTTTATACTAAGCATTATTCATAGGAGTTAACAATTAAATACAGGTTTTACATATTAAAAAGATAAATTTTATTAATTTTTACAGTTTATGACTTAATTTGTTCTATTTTTTTGAATATTGGTTGAATTAGATAACATATCAGATAATTTGGCCAAAACGCACATTTTCACACTTTTTCACCCTACAATTCCAATATCAGATTTGGGACTTTCCCAAATTTTTTCTGGGTAGTATTTAGTATACTTTAAAGTCTTTTTTACAATTTTGTCCCAACGCATTTACAGAAGGAGAAAGAAAATATTCTAAATATTATATTTTCCAGTTTTCCATTAGCATTTATTAAAAATATAAAAGACATAATATAGATTATGTATATATAGAAATCTATCAGAAAACTTTCGGATGAAGCAAAGCATAGCCTGCGAAGCACGTTAACGAGACTGGATGCAAAATCTTCAATGTAACCTAGAAAACAAGTCCTGTAATTCATATTAGTGTGCGACACAGGTCGATGTAAACCTGGGGATGTATACAACTGTCGAAAAAAGTCGCTAAAACCATTACATTGAAGATTTTACACCCACTCTCGTTTATGTGCTTCGCAGGCCATGCTAATAGCAACAATAAAAAATTTAAAAAAAGTATTACACAATATAGTTATAAAAGTATTATGGATTTGTCCATATATGCAATTCTACGGATTTATACCCAAAAATGGGGTCCAAAAAAATAAATAATTTTTTTTTGGGGCACACCTACCAGACAACATTTTTTAGATTCTTTGGAGGTTCCAGAACATGAGAAAAATGGTGAACACAAATTATCCGTTGCCAAACTTTTTTGCC
>JAPYZO010002173.1:0-25451 GCA_030522905.1 Torymus flavipes
GAGAGAGAGAGAGAGAGAGAGCGCATTAGCCCGATAATCTGTATTTGATTGCCGCCGCGGATATAAAAGACGAGCGAGCGCGCGCGCACCGGCGCAATTGAATTATGGAGCAGGCCGTCGCCGAGATTTGAATGGCAAAGCTATATACGCGCGCGCGCGCGAAAGCGAATACACATATGGAAGCGTGGCGATAAGTGCAGCGTGAGCGCGGATTTGCGATTTTAATTGGGTGTATTGTGCGGAAGCGAGGCCGCGCGCTGCAACGATCCTTTGCCCGGTGAAAAGGTCGCGCGCCCATTTTTCGGGAAAGGATTAGAATTTTATGAGACGGTGGAAATTAGCTGATGTGTGATGTGTTGATTGATCTTCTTTTTTTTCACTTTTTCTTTTTAATACAATCGTATTTTACATAGTTTTACTGCGGAGACAGAATGGTAATTGACGGGTTAAGTAAAGTTGTTCGATTGTTTAATTTTTAGCTTAATAGAATCCAATAAACCAGAGAAATAACGCACGTAATGCGGAGAAGTACATCGTCATACGGAACAAAAATTTGCAATAACAAATTATTTATCGGATACAGAAATTATTTCATAAATCCCTTACATGCGTATTATTTCTCTGGGTTATTCAATTATATATTATTATTTTGTACTTTGTACCAATTTACAATGCAAAATAACTTCCTCGCGGAAGTTACAATTGCTTAAATAATAAAAAAAAGATTATTATATTATATTGAGCTAAAACTTAAACAATAGAAGATCTTAATTTAACCCGACTAATACCTTAAGTAAGAGCTGTATTGAGCCTCGGTAATTATGATCTAAGAATAGGCACAATTGCCACAGATTAGGTAATCCATTGTACAATGTTCCATTTCGTGCTATTTTCTCAGAGAGACACTTAGAAACCTATTAAAAGCAAAAGAGAGAAGACAAAAAAATTACGTTATATGCATCTATAAACAAAAATATCTAAATCAATCTCGTTAATGTTTTTCCACCGCATGCTCTCTTTACAAAAATATCCTAGCCGCACATCATCGAACCATTCACACACGCTATACACACGCATCGCATGCATTTCATTATACTCCGTGACCCTTTGAATAAGCGAAGAAAGCCGTGCGCGAGCGCACTTAAGGCATTAGCGCGAAATTAACCCAGGCACACGTCAAAGCCGGCCCCCCGCATTATTTACCGCCTCAAGGTAGCCACTGCTGCACCATCAGAGAACTCTCGTGAATGAACACCGCGGTGGCGCCGCGCTAAAAAATTTACCTTGGTAACAGGCGCGCGCGCAGGGTCACTATGTAGGAAGAAGAAGAAGGAACTTTGCGCGCTTGCTCACATCGCGGTCTCTGCGGTTTTTCTCCGCGCTCTCTCGCGGCGTTGCTCCGGGTGTGTTTTTTTATGCGTGGGGGTAAAAACGGCGCAGCGGAGCGAATTTCATTATCAAGTGGTCTTTTATCCGGGGTTTTTTTATTACAGTATTATGTGTGTGTGTGTGTGGGCGCGCGATCAGGTTGAAAGGACTTTATTAATCATGCTTTTTATCGGGGTTGGAGTGTCCGCTGTGTTGATGTATATAACTTATTAGTTCATTTGATAATAGTAATTGTTTATACTTGAATACATTGAATAAAGACACTTTTAATGCTGGATTGTAAGGTAGACCGATTAGTATATCTGTTTTATTATCATCATAATAATTTCTTCTAATAATTGCAAAAAGAAAATGCAAAAATCGTCTGTTAATGATAATATCATACATGCAAATAGTTATATATCTATATAGATACTGAGCAGTATAATTACGTGAAATTGCATGACCTGCTACACTTACACAAGTGCCAGCGTAATTTTTTCTTCTAAAAAAAGATTTTACTATCCTTTTTATTTGTTTTTCTTTTTCAACATACCCTTCCACCTATCATTACTTTAAAATTCCATCCAGTAATTTTACAAATTGAATATATGTACACGTTGCGCTTATAATAATTTTTCCAAATACTTACACTTATTTCAGGATGGCAGAAAGCACTAGCACTAGTACCGGTGCCAGTGCGTAATGTGAGCGTGGACCTCGGTGACAATGTGACCGTGGTCTGCGCCAACCAAGATGGAGCGCAGACGAATCTGGAGATCAACAATAAGGTAACGTGGATAAGAGAGGGTCGGGAGGATGGTCAGAGTAAGCGTCTCACCGTCGAGCCGAGTGGCTTACTCAAGCTGATAAACGTCAGTCGGTTCGACACCGGTGACTATTACTGCACCCGGGATGACGATTACATCAGGGAAAGGATCTATGTTCAAGTTAGAAGTGAGTGGTGACAAAAATTGAAATCGATTTTCCGTTGAGAAGAACGAAGAGTGTTGAAAATAAAAATGTTTCGCATTTTGCAGCTCCTCCTCCAGCTTTACACAATGTTTGGGTTAAACCTTCTACTATATTGGCGAACATTCTATGGGAAGTAGCAGGAAACGGCGGTTATCCTATCATAGATTTTACTGCCGAGTATCGCTTGAAACCAGTACCAGGAGAGGAGCCGGAAGATTGGAAGCCTATCATTCCTACGCACATTCCTCCAAATTCTGTAAGTTTTTCATAAATGTTAATAATAAGAAGGTAATGGTGCGCTTTTAAATGAATCTATGTTAATACTTCTTTATGTTACAGAGACAAATAGATGTATATCATTTAGAACCAAATACAACTTATAGTTTTCGAGTATGGGCTACCAATCAGCTCGGTAGGGGAGAGATTGTGGAGGTGGAAGGTCATACGCATCATAGTGTGGAGGAATTAGGTACACTTATTCATCTCATTACCATGCTATCTGTAAATTAAAAACTATTCAGGATTTTTCCTAACCATCTTTATTTATAAATATGTATAGATATTTTTAAGTAATAATGAAAATTTTTCCAGAACTAGCAAGACACTTGCTAGCGGGAGTAGAAAATTTTGATACGCGTGTTTGGGTGGCAGCCGTAGCAATTGTTATGGGAACTCTGATGATTCTTGGGTTCGGTACATGCTACCTATTGTATCGGGAGTGTAAGGCACCCTGTAAGCATCTTCTTGTAATTTCTTAAAAAAGCTTACGCTTCTACTCTATCTCTTTGATAACTCATTGTTTCTGCTACTAATAATGGGAAAGGCTGATCTGCTGGGAATCTTGTGTATTATGAATTTCAATTAACAATACTAACAAAGAGACTGATATTTTTTATTTATAGAAAGTAAGTCAGTAGCAGGGACAAGACTTGCTGGCCTTCGAACTTATCTACGGCCCTAATCTCTAGCTTCACTTAACGAGTCACTTTATATCTACTTTATCTTTATGATTGTCGCTATTCTGTCGCAGTGCCATTTCATTTTTTCACTAATCTTTCTCAGCTGCAAGCGCTTAGCATAATAATTAGTTATAAATTATAGTACTTTTATACAAACTTTTATACTATCTTGACTTTTGCACTTAATTAACTATACTTGTAATACATGGCACTGAGACTAATACCAATCAATTCTGTACTCTCAGTCTATCACTCAACTTTGCACTTCTTAAATTTTTTATCTTAAACGTTTATTTTTCAAGTATAAAAATTATTTCAACCACCAAACTTATTCGAAGAGATGGATCATTTTTCCTGTACATTACATTTTCATACAGTATTGAGTCACAAGAATTAAAATCATCTCATCCTTGATATATTTTTCTTTCTGACATTTTAATATCACAGATAAATTATCAATGCTAATAATTCATATTAATTTTGTGCTATTTTAAGGTGTATCATTCCGATGCTTCCTTCTAAAGTTAAGGTAATAAGTTTTGGTGGTTTTTATTACATATTTTTATTATAAAGTACCATGAATAGTGCATTGGACAGTGCTACGAATCTTGAAATTTAGATGTAGAGCATCGTGATATATAAGTAAAATTTAAGTATGTATTTCTAGAAAATTCGGGCTACGTAGATGTAGTTCAAATGTAGCGAATGCATATGGAAATGGGTGATTTAGTTCATGATAACTTAGACAGATCCTTAAAACATTTCAAATAAGAAATGATAGTTTCAGTTTTCCTATTTAATAATTTAAAGTATAAAAATAGGTTTTTTTAAGATTTGATAAATAATTTTCTTAATGAAATTTTAATCATTAATTCTAGTAGCCCTTTTCACAATTTTGAATTAAAATCATTAAACTTAATTAAGATTAAGTTCATTTCATCAAATACTCATTATAATCATTAGATTCTTGGTGTACTCTCACATAAGTATTTTCCTACTTATCATAGTTCATTAAATTCTTGTAAATAGAATCATTTTTATATTATTTAGAAATTTTAATAGTTTTTTAAATATAATCTTTAAATTTAATTTTTATTAATATTTACCACAAAACTTTTACTGTTTTATTGTATATTTTATAATTAATGTTTTTTCGTATGTACATAATTTTTGAGCGACTGATGTATTTGACGAAAAAAAGGTATTTAAGTCTTACCACTTCCAGGTGTCCCGTTTTTTAATACACTTTAGTTAAAATTTATCTCACGACACCAATTACACATTTACGTATTATTTCACCTTAGTTATAAGATTTTAAACCTTTGCTTGATTTTTATATGCTTTTTCAAATCCCCCTTACTATATCCTTTATAATTTCTTTTAATTTTAACTAATTCAATTTTGGTTTGTGTTTTTCCAATTTTTTTTCGTTTTCTACCAAGGACCTTTGCAGCCTTGAGACACAGTCATTACGCTCCCGAGTCGAGTATTGCGATCCGATCGCAAAGTGCAGATATATAGAAAGAGAATGAATGATGCGAGTTGAGAGAAAGAAAATAAGATGATAGTCAAGGAGAGAGGGTAGAAGCTAATATGGCTCGTGGACCAGGCCAATGAAAATTAATCTCCGCTCCGAAATTGCAGCGCAGCTGGAGGAGCAGGAAGTGATTGAACTCGTGCCCAACATCATCCTGAACCCGGGCTTCTTCGACGAGAGGACGGAACGCATACCCCAGGACGAGAACTTCAACAACCAGACGACGACGCGCCTCAACAATAACACCGTCGTGCAGCCAAGACGACTTTAGCGACTGACATTCTCGTAAAAAACTAACACGATCCAATGTGTGTGTGCATGTGCACTCCAATCGATTGAATTGTATTCGCGCGCAAAAGCATACGTGTATATGTATGTATCTTTTACGGAGCTCAGTCAAGAGGGAATATATACACATATACATGACACGAAGTATAATGTAAGTAAACCAACAAAATGCTGATTAGTAATCCATCAATTTTCTGGAAGACTGCAAAAATACACTGGAGTGAGAAAGAGAGAAAGTGAAAAAGATACGCGATAAGAGTTTATCTCGAGCGTATGATGTATAAAAGATAGTGTCAGACCGAAAGAGAAAAAGCATGAAAGAAGAAATACGATGTTATGTAGCTTTGTTTCTCTTTTTTAACGCGTAAAAACGAAACGTAGGCACATCACACACACACACACACTCACACACACATGCGTAGCAAAAGTGTTCAAAGAAAAATTAATAAAACGCGAAATAAGACTACGACACTATAGGTTTTCCAAGAGCGGTTTAGACTTTTTTGAAACGAAAAATACGAAACAATAAGTAATATACGTTTGAAAGAAAAAAAAGCAGTCGCGCGGGAGATGCTTTTCGAGCTTGATGATCCTTTAAGAAAAGAACTTCCGCACGCACGAACTTTTAATTAAACGAATAAGGGTTTAAAAGAAATACGTTGTTAGTAAGACTGTAAAAAATAAAAGTATCGATTTCGAGGGAAAATATAAAAAAAATCACTCGAAATTGCTGTGGTACACGTGAGATATTGATCGGGCGCTCCATGACATTAAAATATATATGCGAGCTGTAATCTCGTTTTCTGCATGAGTATTTGGCTCTCTCTTGTTCGTTTGACGTTTTTCTTTCACTTCGATTACGCGGCGGCGAAAATAGGCACTCGCTAATTGATTTGAGTGGTTTGAGGAAATGCAAGAATGTTGAAATTTTATTCGTTACGAAGTCCTTACCAAAGATCTAATTTTAAGGAAGATTATTTATTTGTATATTATAGTTGTGTATGATATTAAAATTATTAGCTTTAATATTATAATTGAATTTCGCATGCGCTGTCATGTTTTGTGAGTTTTTAGTTATTTCATTATCCAATTGGAATTAGTTTTTATTAGTAACATAATTTATTTTACAGTTACGCTATTGTACATCGATTTTTACATTTCCTCAACGACGTATTAACTAAAATGATGTAATTCATGTGTTTTTTTATTGAATGTGCTCGATATTTGTTGAAACTAAATTTTGAATAATACATTGACTGACAAAATTTTTTCTAAATTTAAATTGAATTACAATTTCAATTACGAAGTGCCTGCTGATGCTTTTGTATAGTTTCGCGTTTGCGTAAATAACGATAGGTGTCGTTCAAACGTGTAGATTAGCGTGCCATAATTGGCGGAATTCGAATAACGGTTACATTATACTATACATCATGCAGAAAGTGAGACTTTTTTTGTACGAATATAAAAAAGTTAATAAAAAAACAATGATATAATTGATAAAAAAAAAGGCATCGTGCCATTCTGCCCCTCCAAAGTTGGATCGATCGCGTCGTCCTTATACACGTGATGAGAGATCGATGCAGTGCGCTAAAGTTATTTTTACTGCCGTTTTATGGTGTACAGGTGGTCTTGCGAATTTTAGTAAAAAAAAAAAAATAATAATTAAATGCGTAAAAGAAAACATAACGATAAACGCGAGAAAGCAAAAAAACATAAACGTATGTAATATTTGCACAGACACGCATACACATACAATTTCGAAAACAAATAACGAAGATTATTAAAGACAAGTGGATGGCTTTACGTATAGGCTAATGGAATTTTTTTACTGTGAACAAAACAAAAAAAAACCTACATCGCGCGACGTCTCGATATGATAACGAAAAAAAAGATACACACGAGAGGAAAAAATGCGTTCCTTCCTTCCGGCGAAGCGGCCACGGGCGTACACACACATAGCTGTATGTTCCGGGTATCACGGCGGATATATAGATATTTAAGGATAATTAGAGGAAGATTCGCCGAGTCGATTAGCGAAAAAATAACAAGGCGCGCGCGTAGGATATGTATTTATATATACATGCGAGCGTTGTATTATCTCCTCTTCTCAAAATCTATCAGATCAAACTTCATTCTACATTTTTTCATTCGCGGACGGACGTTCAGAGGGGAAACGCGCGATTCTCTAGCAGCGGAGATGGACTATTTCTTTTTTTTTTTTTTTTTTTGCTGCCTTGTTAAAATTTGTGTCTGTACGCTAGTTTTCTCGAAGATTAATGTCTTTTACGTAATTCGTTAAGAGTGTAATTTAATTTTCCTATCCGTTGAATTTAAAGTTAGAGAGGAATTGATTTTTAGAAGATTACATACTCGAGCGTTTACGTACATTTACTAAAATTTATACGCTTACACTTACGAAAACTTAAATGCGGAATAAGTATAGTTGAACAAATGAAATCAACGCCTCCATCTCCGCGCGAATCGCGCTTTCGAGGAAAGCTCGCATCGTTTTTCTTCACTGTTCATCATCGTCAAAAAATACACACAGAAAATCATCCGCATCATTATCATAAATCATTAGCATATTCTCATGAAAAAATCGACCATACAAAAAAAAACGAACAAAAAGCAAATCAAATGACATCAAAAAAGCGAAAAATTTAGTCGAATACAAAAGTGCACAACTTCGTTAAAGAGAGTTAAGGAAACTAAGCAAACAAAAGAATTAAAAAAAACAAAAAAATAGCGCGCGCGAAAAGTAAGATGTGTCTACTACGTATAAGATAAAAACGAGCCTCCATTAATAGCTTTCGCAGAGAAAGAGGGAGAAATAAAAAAAAAACACCCTCAACCTGTGTATTCCTCACGTGTGCGCGTAGCACTAATCAACGCTGCGTATCGCGCGCACAAAACGCACACTGTAAGTGGCACACCTATACGTCTAAGAAGCTAAAATCTCATACACTTATACACACTCACACCTAAACTATAGGCAATCATCTCGATCGAAGATAAAAAAATATATAGCTTCACAGACACTCACACTCAAACGCGTCTTTGGTTGGGTATACGATTCGGTCGAAAAACTGATAATATAGATATACACAACAAAAAACACAGCTCGCTGTCGGGGCTGAGTATCGTTACAGTATAGTCACGAATGAAAGTATATCCGAGAGCAATGACGATTTCCGTATACAAATGAGGTCCATGTTGTAGGCGAGGGGTTTTTTCAACAATGAAAGTAACGTAGCTTTAAAGCGTGCGACACTCCGCCCCGGCTGAAACGAGCGCGAGTAAGGGAGAGAAGAGAGCTTTATATTCCACCAAGAGCAATATAGTTGCTGCCATAGACTGCGTAATACGAATTCTCCACTGTTCAGAAGAAGAAAATAATACTATAAAGTAGCTTTGCCTTATTGGTTCCGCATTCGTTTTCTATACGTATAATATGAACTGGAGTGAGGGAGATGATGCTATACTTACAATGTTGTGATGGATGGGTTTTGGCGCGTCGACAAACACCTTGGTGCAAATTTTGTGAAGACAAAGCGGACTGGGATCTTAATTTCAGCTGGTATCGTAAAGGATCTCTTTTGTTACAGATTATTTAAATTGATTATATAAACAAAAGATTATCCTAAAAGGACAAAAGTTACTTTTATATGTAAAGCAGTAATCAACAGGTTGTTGTTATGCGTGAAATAAGAATGAACGTGAAATACGATTATTTATTTACATTCTCTGAAATTAAGATCAGTCTCAGCCGTTTGGGTACAAGTAATAACAAAAAATGAAGTCATATCAGTGTTACCTTTCGCGAGCATCCACTTGATTGACGATTAGCTGGAAAAAGAGAGTTTCGACGAATAGCAGAAATGACCAGTGAAAAAAGGAAGCTTTAGTTATATAAGGCGTATAATACACATTCGTTCGTTTCGGTTGTGTACAATCGTGTGATTGCGTTCTTGAGTTCTTATACTTTATTTTCATCGTCATGACAAATTTCTCTGTGTGCACAAAGAAAGATAAAAGCATACTAACGATTCTCATGGTTGTGGGGAACTACTCGCAATATAGTAGAAGCTTTAGAGGCACAAGCAGAACTGAGTATCTAGATTATTCGGCTTTTTAAACGGATAATAATCGAATATATTTAATTATTAGTTGTATATCTTAGCCGTTCCTAGGTTGGATTTTTTAAATCGTTGTTGTATTCTGTACATATAGATTTTTTGAAAGGTTTACGGTACGATATATATGATGATACATATATAGGTTTTAGTATGTTAAATCAAGTTGAACTAACCAGTGCAATTTTTTTTTTTTTTTTTTTTTTAAAGGAGTAATTTTTATAAAAGAATTTCACTGTCGTAATGAATTCTGAACAAGAATCTTTAAGGATGTATGAACAGTCCTGTTTTTTTCTATCTGAAAATTCGATTTCTTTCGATTTATTCTGGGTATACATGTTTTGCGCTCTATAAATATTGTGATTTTTATCCTTCATGAAAATAACGAATTTTTACATAAGGAAAAAAATTATGATAAACTGTAGCACAGTGTTTGAATATGTAGAAGTCTATGTAAGTATATGTCGATTGAAAATCTCGAGCGTTATGTATGTAAAGCCAAGGAAATTGAATTTTTCGTATATACAATAATGACAAATCTACATAAACGACTTTTCATACGTTCTTAAAGGGCAAACGGTGTTCGATTCAAGCCGAATAAGCAATTCGACCTTAATACAGTGACAAGTCAAAGGAATTTTTTCTCATTCGTTGTTGTATAGTATTGCATCCATTGGTGAACTGCCACTAAAACCAGTACTAATCGTCACGAGAATAAGGAGAGAAAAAAAAAATAATAATGATGAAAAATATACGTGATATTATCGAACAGTTCCACTCGTTGGGTTGTACAACACACACTTGAATTAGACTCGCTTCTGTCGGATGATTTTTTCACTGAAATATCGTGAAAGAGAAAGAGAGAATAAGAGAGGTAGAGATAAAAAGAGTAATTGCCGCAATAACGAGGAAGTGAGATAGAGAAAAAAAAAGGCAAAGACAGTTCGGTGCACGCAGGTTGTATAAGGTACATTGGTTGTGCGTCGCGTTGCATAGAAGCTTCTCGCAGTATTTCTTTTCCTCCTTTTGTAACGTTTTGTACGTCACTTTACAAAAGCTTACAATGAGGATGAACAAGTTCGGTAAATAGCTTCGTACTATGCACTCTGTGTTGTGAATGGTATAATTATTATTATTATTCTTATTAAAGTAAATAATAACACGCATGAACAAAAGAAAAATAGATAAAAAAATTAATATAAACACAGTCTCACCACAAACGAAAACACGTACACACACGCGCTAAGAGGAAAAAAAAATAATGAGTATGGAATAATGGAAAAACGATAAAAAAACAATAAACAATAATGGATAATATAAAATTTAATATATATTTATATAGCCAAGGCATCGTAATAATATTTTAGCTATTAATAAGCAAAGACAATTTTTTATATACATATACGGGAAAAAAAGGTAAAAATAAAAAAGGTAATATAATTATATCCATGGAAGAGAAAGAGAGCGAAAGAGAGAAAGAGAGAGAGAAGAGCAATGACAAGATATTTACCTATATATTCGTATATATGTAGTGGAAAAAGTTTTATCCTTTGATACCAAGAGCTTCGAGACGAGCCGAGAGAGAAAGAGATAGAAAGAAAAAACCTCTTTTTGCTCCCCCCGGAGAGGCGACAATTTCATCCGTAGCGATCGCATATAATAGTATTTTCCTTTTTTCCGTTTCGTAGCGTCTCGCATATATTTATCGTGTCTTCTTTTGCCAAATATATGTTTATTATTATAAACAAAAAAAAGCACGTCGCTTTCGTTCGAATTGCATTATATACGTTTTAGCCAAATGATGAGTTTTCAGCCGCGCGGAATAGGATACACTAGACGCGAAATTTTGTTATGCATTCATTGTTTCGGTATACACCGACGTTTTTAGACGTGTACGCGTATATACAATGTTTCGTCGTTACTTTGTTCTTCGTCTTCTACGAGCGCGCATATATGATATATACGTAAAACAAGTATTACACCGTTGATTTTTCGTTCATCGAGCGTTGTTTTAGAGATGCTTTATGATTTCGTGTAATAAGTGAGATTTTAGATTGTCTATTTATCAACAAAGTAAAGTGTAACTTTTAACTGACAGAAGATGAAAAAAAAAAGAATTATTCTTGTAATTATGGAACCAAGGGTTGGAGTATTTAGTGAGTAGGTTTTTTAGAGCCACACCTCATCACGACAAACACAATGTATCTGCCATTGGAGCTCTATATTACTTGAATAGTAAACGACTTTGGCGTGTTCGGCGATGCATGGAAACTTATTACTTTAATTGATATTTAGTTTTATTTAAAAAAAAATAAATAAATAAGTAAATGTTGATAGAAATATTACTCTTACTGCATCTTACAATCAAGTATTAAAATAAACAATATATTTTATTATCATACTTATATTATACTTAATTCTACGTGTTAACTGAATCGTTGAGCTATGCATCACTGAACACACCAAAATCTTAGATAGTCCAGAGATGTAAAATCAAGTCGCGATAATGGCAGATATCCTCATCCATATCATCATCGTAGTCTCGAATACCTACCTACCTACCTGAGAAAGAAAAAAAAATAAGTAAGGAAAATAAAGAAAGAGAAAGACGAATCACTATTCGGATATTTTAAAATTTTTCTATACACTTTTTTCCTTTGTATCAGATGTCTCCTCTCGTTCTCTAAACGGATGTCTGATGGTTCGATTTGTAAGATATATAGACCTCCCCCTTTTATTACCTTGTGTAAACTGCAAAAAGGGAGATGTACGAGAAGAAATAAATCTGTGCTTAGGAATAATCGATGCACTTTTTGTAGCCAGATGTATCTAATTAGCGCGCTATTTAATATATAGGTATGTTAAGCGAAAAAAAAGAACAAAAAGTTTAGGTAGCACATTTATAATAGAATCACTGTTATGGTTGCTGGCAAAACCATTATTTCCGACATTCCTTCATCGCTACCTGTGAATATATGACAACTTGAGCATTTTTATGAAAGAGAAAAAGAGAGAGAAAGAAGCGGGAAGAGGAAGTTATCGAGTTGTGAAAAAAGAATATACTTTTTTTTTATTTGTCTGAGTAAAAACGTTCACTTCTGAAAGAATCCTAAAATTGTCAGTATTATTTTACATGAAATTTTGTTCTTCGATTTATAGAGAAAAGAAAATTAACAAATGTCTCGATTTGTCATAAACAAAAGTCGTTATTATAGTACCAAAAGAAAAATTTATGGAAATCGACAAACTCCTCCCCAGCACAGCTGAAGCAAACACGACGTAATGTCGACTAATTAGCGAAAACGATTGTATTATTTTATTTCTTATGTCCATCCCTAAATTTATTGGCGTGTTTAATGAAATTAAACGACGCATGATTCGCTGTAGCGTTGAACTAACAACACTGTGTTATCTGTCCTTTCTATAGGCGCTTTAAGGATTAATTGTAAGTATACTCGCGCGACAACACCGTCGACGACGTTACATTCGCGACTAAGTTGTCGGTTATATTTCTGTCGGACCTAAAGAAAGAAATAAATAAATAAAGAAGATGAATAATAATAAATAATCCAATGCTAATAACTGACAGATCTGTGTAATAATCGTGAAAGAAAACACTTACACAATCTCTTGTATATTCCTCGTGAAAAGACAAGTAATGTATACACGACATAGAATGGAATAGCCTTCGAGAGCAAAGATATATTTTATTTACAGACATAATGATGAATATCTGAAAAAATCCTTGGTACTCGGTATTGGTGTATATATAATAAAAT
Organism: Torymus flavipes; assembly: GCA_030522905.1. Classification (NCBI taxonomy): domain Eukaryota; kingdom Metazoa; phylum Arthropoda; class Insecta; order Hymenoptera; family Torymidae; genus Torymus; species Torymus flavipes. The sequence continues at coordinate 13,040 of JAPYZO010002173.1, forward strand.
AAAAAAAGAAAAATAATAGATTATAAATTGACTGTTCTAATTGTTAAGACGATCGGAATTTGTAATTATTAGTTGTATATTATCTTCGATTCGTTTCGTTTTTTTATAGTAATCATTGATTTACCAGATAAATATATTTTATTCTGAATAAGGATGTGAGAAAGAGATGGGATAAAAAAAGATGATGGAAACTGCACATTCCACTGTAAGTACAAAAGTGCTCGGTGCGCTTTTAATTCCTCTTTCGCGTAACAAAAAGAGAAAAACGATCGACGTCAACGCCGGTGATCGTATCTCTATTATTATAATTATTGTATTTTAGTTGACGCGAAATAATAGTCCATAAGTTTAGCTATCAATGTGATTGAGCGATGAGAATAAAAAAAAAAATGAAAGAAAGGTTGATATATACTTCAAGTGATGAATTGCTAAGGCTGTGTACCTTAGGAATTCTTAATTCTAAAAGGTTGTGCACAAACGAAAAAATAAAAAGATGAATTCTGTCACTTTACCCCCGGCGCGCAAACAGAGCGTATTAGAGAGGTGAGCGAGAAAATTTTAACTGCTGTGCTTCGAGAGCGAGTATTAGGCACATATCAGAAAATTAAAGGTATCGATACGGAACAAATAAAATTAAAAAAATACGAAAAACGGTCTTGTATCATAAATCAATCGTCATTTTAAAGGGAGAGGATAAACACACATTCATGTTCCATACGCAAAGATACACATGACGCTTTGTGCAGCGAAATTATTACATGAAAACCTTAACTGTAAAACCGAAGTTTGTAAATTTTGTAAGCAAGTTGCAGCTGACGATTTCGTTGGAGAGTTTGTAATGCTGTTTTTTTGCGTTTGTTGATTTGATTTGTAATTTTCACATATTGTATTGAGATTTTTTTAATATTGTAAATTGATTCCAAGATTTTTTAATCTATTTTTATTTATTAATTTATTTCAGTTTTTTTAATACTGATGTTGTTAATGTTATGAAATGAAATTTATTGTTTATGAAATTTATTGTTGAATATTTTTAAATACTTTGGTGCTAAAAATTAATTTTTACTAAGTCAACAGCTTTACAAACTCTTTTAAAGAATTTTATTTTCTTATTCAAATAAACAATATTATTAAGTATTCAATTAATAATATTTGTTTCTAATCCTTTGACATTCTAATTGCTGTAACTTGATATCATAAAACAATGTACCTATGTGAAAACAGTTATAAGAGTTATAAAGGTAATTTTAATAGATAACTTTAATGTATCGCTTACAGTGACTCTGCTTTCATGATGTTAATGTAGTCGATCATTAAGAATTCTCGCATTTTCAATAACGCACTACATATGCTAAATCTTTCATTCTGCATTTTGTCACTACGATCGATGCTGTAATCATACTTTGTCATTAAGAAAACTGTGAAGATTTATTTACAAAAACTCATTACAAATATTGGTACAATAAATATAAAGTCATTCATAACGTTTGTTTTTTATTTACACCCACTTATTACTTCAATAAAGCTAAAGATTTCATTATACTGTTGCATAGTACTGGCAGTTCGCTTTCAGGTACAAATTCTGCTGCCAATATATTATTTGCCAAAGCAATAGTGTCTTCCACATTTGATTTTGATTTGACCCAAATTTTTCCATTCATTCCAACTGCGATTTCATATTTTAACTCTTCAGATAATAAACGTAGTAATGGAAACTCTGGCTTGAGAATTTTTCTAACAAGGTTCAAAGAACATGTAAATAACATGCCATTTGTACTCAAAACACCCAATTTTCCTTTTTTACCAAATGAATCAACACAAACAAGTTCTGGTTCCATGTCCTTACTAGCAACCAGAAGTTTTGCATAAACAATGTCTCCAACTTGAACATCGGGTCGATTTCTTTTACTGGCACCTTCAAATGCTAAATACGAAAGTGTTGCAGGTGTACTACCTCCGATATCAACTTTAAAAACGTCACCAGCCTTTTGTACAACTACACCAACAACATTTTCACCTTGACTTGGTACGTATCTATTTTAAAAAATTGAAAATTTAATATCACAAAGATTAATAATTTCAATTGTTTACAAAAACGTTTGAGAAAATACCTTTTTTGATAACTGTCAACATAATAAACGATACTTCTCTTTTTCAAGATTCCCGCTTTGCACGCATATACTATTTCGCCATCCGTTCGCAATCCAGGGCCTAGTATAATTTTTTGTTTTGCACTTGCCAAGTCAATGTCTCTGATCCTATCACCGGGCATAACAACATCATCGACAGACACTTCCATTGTAAAAATATTTATATTTGAAAAAATGGTGCAACATAGGTGTTGACAACACTTTTAGGTTAGTTCCGACAACGTGCGTGCTTGCAGAATAGAAAGAGCAATATGCCAATATCAAAGCTTTAAAATCTTAAAAAAAATTTTCATTTAATTCAAGTAAAAGAATAAACGTAACTTTTCTTTAAATTTATATATTTACAACAATGTACAAATCATTTCTTCAAATAAATTTCGTTTTTTATATTTTAACATTGTTAAAAACATTTTTATTGTAAATACATATATTACAGCAATTCTGTATGCAATAAATATGTTTCATAAATATATATCACAAAATAAAAATTTATAGACAAAATTGAGCTAAATTTTTAATTATATATCATCCTTCTAATCGAACTGTTTTTATACATGGTTTGCCATATCTTCTCTGCGCTTCTTCAATAAACGCATTTTCCATCTGTCGAACAATTTCATTGAAAAAGAGATTGGACAAGTGAGAGTGTATCCAAGACTTAAATTCAAAGGACAGAGAAAAGTCAATAACACAAGTCTGTGGATTATTTTTCAACCCTGGTGTAAATAGCCACAAAGTATTTAGATGGTCAAAAAGCTTTCCATCCATGCATTCAGCTTTCACAAGTTGAGGATACATCATTGTCACATTTGACACATAGCTTTCATGTAATGGAGGAAATCCTATGACTAGATTGGCCTTCAAAAAGTCTTTTCTTTTAAGAATTACATCAGACTTCTTACAAAAGGGTAAAAATTTTTTGTAGTTCTCCACATCTGAGACAACATCATATATTTGTTCCATAGAAAAGCTATAACAGTTTTTTTTTATTAAATTTTAATGTAAATAGTGATTTTAACTAATACTGTTTAAATTATATGAACATACCCCACTAATTTTCGACCTTCATATTCTTTGGTTCTAGTTTTGTCCCAAGTTGTGTAAACTTGCCTCACATTGCTCTTATCTTTGAAATGCAGAGCCAATTGTTCGAAAATTGGAGCATATCTGTAATAAGCATGAATTTCAGTATAAATATTTAAGAATCAATAGCAAGTTTTTATTTTGTAAAAAGCAACCCACCTCTGCATTTTGAGCAGTTATCGAACACTCTCTGTTGAAAAATGATACCTCCTAAACAACAAAAATAGGTAACATTCAGTATAAAGCTAAGTATACATTTATTCGTCATTCAAAGGTATATTGAAATAGCACAGATAGAAATATAAAAAGTCTATTTTTTATTGATTTTCCAACCCATTTTTCACTTGATCAAATATGTAAACAAAACAAACAAAACTAAACCAAGCACTAGGTACACTGTGTAGAACCGGGTTGTTGCACTCTCATCCAACCGAACTAACTTCACATCTCCAACCAACAGCCCAATTCTACAGTTTTCTCAAACGATGATAATCACCAAAAACAGCAGCATAAAAAGGCCACGACTAACAGGTTAGTCATCGTCTCCTCGCTAGACTGTCATGTCAGCAGAAGAAGCATGTGCGAGAGAGAAAATCGCTAACCTCGTCGCCGCGATCAGCAGCAGCCAGCAGCGTTTGCCTACGACACCCTCGCAGTGCGCTCGAAAAAACTCATTGATCATTGTTATAGAACGAGGATATTTTTATCTGGTTCCGTATAGTAGAGCCAGTTGTGCATGCGCGCGCGCTATCATAGCCACGCACCAGTCCTCTTCGCGCGTGTACGAGCGCACTACGCGATCCCCTTGACTTTGGCGGGCGGCGGCGAAGCAGATGATATTTTCTCGCGCGGCTGCGCAGATTTCATTGTCAACGTCGTTAGGTAACATGATGCGCGAAGATGTATATGTATATACTTATATATATATATGAAGGCCCGCGAGGGTTAGGTAGGATAGGTGCCAAAATAGAGTTTCGGGCATAAGAACTGAGATGTTTTTCGCAAATAGAGGTTTTACAGTTGCAGGTCTAAAGCGCACCTTGCGTCACACTAATATATATATTTTTTAGCTTGCAAGCAGGTGGGAATGACGTGTGATTTATTGCGATATAATGTTGTGATAAGTGCGGGGGTGAAGAAACAAAAATTGGTTAAATTTACAGTACTACTGGAAAATAATAATTGTTGCCAATAGATTGGAGCTGAAAGCGGCTGATTTTTTAACCACACAATAAAATAGAAAAGATTGGTTGTTTGTTATTTGAATTAGGATATTTTAAAGTAGAAATTTATAATTTTACACTATGTTAACCACTGAAGTTGAACTGAAAATGAGTAAAATCTTTTTGAAAATATTCATATTCTTGTTAATTGCGATTAATTAGAAAAGACAATTTACAAATCGTCTCTTCCGAATATATAAAGGGACAACTCAGTTCGTTTTGAAAAAAAGATAACTCGGAGTGAGTTTCGAATACTTATAGGTAGGTGACATCTCGAAGTCCAGTTCAAAACGAACTCCGAGTTGACTCCTTTTCGAGACCGACTCTGAGTAATCCCCCTTTCTATTCGGAAGCGACGAAGCAATCATCAATGATGGATTTTATGATCACAAAAAATAATACAAACAACGATAACCAAATATGAAAATTAATATAATAATATTTAAAAAAACAGGAAGGCATTAATAAAAAGATCATCAACCAGAGTACAATTACAATAATCGCTTTTTATTCTCATTCGTTTTACAAGGCAGTCGCTGTATTTTATGCAAGAAGCCTCCGAGTTCAATGACCGTGTACCGCCGTAAGTCGAAATCATTTAGGCACCATTGGCTCATTTGCGAGATACAAAAACTCGTGTGCAGCGGTTGTATATCACAACTACAATCGTGTTTCTTACAATCTTCCAAATCACGCATATTTTTTTATCTTCTTCCTTGCTCCTCCCGTTTTCGCTTGACGGTGCAAAAAAATTCCATCTGTCTCCTTTATCTTTCGAAAAACAAAACCGTGTGCGGGTTATTATCCTCGAAGCTTCACGACGCATAAACAACGCGCTCTCATACTTTCCCAATTTTTTTTTTTTTTTAATTTCTTTTTCACTATATTTGTTTCTCTCTTTTTCTCTATTTCACATAACTTTCGCCTAAATATTACAATCGTTCTTTCGATTTGGGTTTATCTGTGTGTGTATTATGTTCATCTGTGGCGGCTCTTGTGTCACGATTTTTCTCGTTATAACTCTCTGGCTCTCTAAAAAGCGTTGTATTTTTCTCTTGGTAAAAAAATTGTGATCTAAAAAATGCGCCGCAGACTTATATATTTTTTGTATTTATCCGTTTTTTCTTTCTTTTATTTTCCTTGTGGCTCGTATCCTTTGTATTCACGAATCGCGCGTGTGTCTCAAATTTCGCTCAATCGACTCTCAAGCTCGCGTTCGCAGTACATCTATTACAACGTAGCACCAGCTTGTCGACAAATTCGCCTGCCGCTCTTATCGTGCAAGAACGGCTCGCCAAGCTCCTGACCAAAAAAAGAATGAAAACGTTTCTTACTTCAATAATAATTATACGCGCGTCTAGCACGCTTTTCGCCTATCATTTCGCTTATCATTATTATGCTTCGGTTCGACCTAATCTAAGGCGATAAACCTTCATACCATCAGTGAAATATACTTTTTAAGTATTAAAATATTTGCAGAAAAAGATTTACAAAGTATAAGTAATAAAAAGTAATATACGTTTTTTTTAATCAGGAGCCGCTAAAGTATATATAGTACATACTATTGTCAATCGATTTTATTTTCACCTATATAAAAGTAACAGTGGCCGTTGCGTATCGGTACACATAGATATACTACAAATGATTTACATATGGAAACAATAGTCGTGACTATTCTACCGTAACACAGCATTTATCATTTTTTTCTCTCTCCCTCTCTCTCTCTCTCTCTCGCTCTGCAATAAATAGTCTTTTTAATCTGCTGCCTCTAGCAATAAACGCGATCATCAACGATTAATCAAAAAAAGAGATTCAATTAATTCTTTTTTTTTATATCTCACTCTTCTCATTCTCAATGCATGAGTGTATATGTGTAAATAATTACAAATTTAAAAAATAACGAAGTTCCTTTTTCTCTCTCTTTTACTCTCGCTCTCGGGCACGCTCGACGTACTTTTGACCAATCAGTTTTACAATTATACAACGTCACGTGCGCATTCCGCACACGTCTGACTTTCCTTCCGCTCCTTCATTTTCATCACACGAAATAGATTATCTATAGTATCGTTAATAATTATTATTGTTTTTTGTTGGTTTGTTGTTGTTGTTGCATGTTGTTGTTATCGTTAAAGACTACATCCTACGCCGGGGAATAGCTCCTTCTATAAAACAGTTTTTTCATTTATATATATAAAATAGCGAATTAAATAGTCTCGGAAATCACAACGAACAATATAGTCGCGAGTTTTGTTGTATCACTAAAAAAATGAATTTTATCATCTCTCGCACTTTCGCTCTCGCTTGCTCTTTCACGCTATTACATCCGTTGCTGTCCAGTTCACGAGGCATTAAACATTACAATCATATCAATGCAGGGAGGCGCTTATGCACACCTCGGGCATCATACAAAGTAACGATCTATCTACATATATAATGATTAAGATTCGTACGTTCACTTAAGTTATTACGTGTGTGTGTGTATAGTAGTGCAATGTGCAGCACACAGCATCGCTTCTCCTCACCGTCGTTATTCATATTCCATTGTATTGACAATAATAAATATATATATATATATATATATTTATATGTGTAATCAGTAAACGCCAGAAGCCAAGAAGAGACCTTTGATTATTCCCTCTGCATGGAAACGGTGTACAATAGTTCAAACGAATTATCATTATCATTATTATCTATTATTATCAGACGAAAGAACACCGCTGAAGCTGCCAGGACGCGCGGCTCTGCACTGGAATTTCGAATTTTCTCAACCTCTTGGAATACACATATATAATTGTCTTTTTTCTAGTGTATAGATGACTGATCAACGGGCGATGGTAATAAATCTTATTTATCTCTATACTTGGATCTATTTTTCTCTATCTCTTTTTTTTCTCAATCCCTCGTTACAGCGAAGCCATGAAATCTGCGAGTATCTTAAATAAAAATGAGGATAAGACAGGGTACATTTGGTCGGAGTCTGAAGATAGGGGGCGGAGGGAGGGCGAGTAGTTTGAAAGAAGTTTCTCTCTCTCTCTTTCTCTCTCTGGGGAGCAGCAGTATAGCAGCGGCAGCTCGCAATAAAAAATCACTCCTTGGAGCGCTGCTGTTCTTCATCATCGTCGCTGTAATCGTCGCTGAGATAATGATTACTGTGCGAGAAATCGTAGCGCCCGGCCTTTTTCGGTGGTGGACTGAAATGAAATAATTAACAAACAACTCGTTAATAGGCGCGTGCGAGGGTACATGATCCGAGGAGCAGAGTCCGATTCAGCACACGAAGAAGACGATAAGAAAAAAAGGAGGGAAACTTTGTGTGTCACACACTAGGTGCATCAACGTTTTCCCCTCCTTTTTTGTTGCAGGTCTGGGCATTTGAGGAATCGTTTTTATCATGCTCGGGTTTTTTTCTTTTCAAAAGCAGAATATAGTTATGAAATTAAGAGATTAGATTAGTATATTATGGTAAACAAAGCATTGTATAATGGTTTGGTATGCATTGTTAGTAATGAGTATAGGATGCAACAGTGAGTTTTAGAGAAAAAGCTGTTTATTTGTGAACTAAAACTTCTTATGCAATAATTAAACCACTGTTTGATTTAATATTACATGTTCAAGACTATAGATTCTTACAAAAAGAAATGAGATTTTATTTATTATCTCTTAGTTGTTATTAGAACGTGGTCATAAAAACCTACGCAATTAATACATGATTTGTAAATGTAGCAAGTCTTACGTAATTCGTAATAAAAATTCTGTATTTGGTGTTGTTAGTATTTTACGTTATTGTAAAAAATTTGTTAAGATACATTCTTAGAAGTGCATGTACTATTGTTTACATAATATGCATTCTTTATCACAAAAATATCGAAATATCTTACAAAAGTTCATTTCATTACATTATACAACATCAACTTTCTAATAAAATATAAAAGTAAATTTTAGAAAATTTGTATTTTTGTCAATAAAAAAGACTACGAAACTTAAAATTATCTATAAATACTCAATCCAAATAAGTACTTTTTATACGAAAATTATAAAATAAAAATTATTTAAACTTAAAAATCACAGAAAAAATTGAAAATTTGTACTACACAAAAATAAAAAAAAAAGCTAATCTACCACTAATTTTAAAAAATCGAAAAAACCTCTTAAATCGGGTGCGACAATGCCCAGTCTTGCCTATTTACACCAACAGGACAAAAAAGACATGTTCCATAATGGGCTACTAACACAATGAGGCTCAGTGTGTGAACTCGTGTGATGCGCCGAAGATTGTTATTTTTTTTTTCATAAAGCAAGCAGGAGAGTTTTTGTTATTAACGAAGGAGAATGAAGTAGAATGGCGAGTAGTAGTCTTTGTTTTTGCTCTCGGACGATGAGAGAGAAGAAGTAGTTAATCTATCGAGTCGAATGCTGTGAGGTACCTTGTGTTGTCCTCGTCGTTGTTGCTGCTGTGGCTGCTGCCGTTCGGGCTGCCGTCCCGCTTCGGGCTGCCGGGCGGCGACAGGGCTTGCATTAAGCGACCCTTGCCCTCGTTCCATATCGTCGACTGCGCCGGAAGACAAACAAAAAAATAGACAATGCGTTATTGAGCTTATTAAATTTATCTGACGTGAGAGAAGACACATACATTGATTATATATGTATATATATATGAACGTTGCGAAAGCTTGTACAAAAAATAAGAGACACAACACCATGCATTACTGGATTTAAAACTTGTTTATTTCGTTGATCTTTTTTTCGTATCAAAAACAGTGTGCAGTAGAAAAATAGTGTGCTTAATAAGAGCTGTAGAAAAATAGATTCTTTTATATTTGGTTTTAATAAATATGCTAAGCGAGTGTTAAAAAGAATATTTCGGTTAGTGTATGTACAGTTCGAAAAACGTGTATAAATAAAACGAGCATGTCGAGGGCAATAAATTAACTAAAGTAGAAAATAAGCTATAGAAAAGGGCGGTTAAAATATTAACTCGCGTTTAAAAAGATAAAAAGTAGACCAATTATGACTACTCCGTATAGGCCATAGATACCTACCAAGCGTCCTTCTCGACCGAATAATAAGAGAAAAGCGTCGATGAAATCTCTCGACTTTTCCTCCCACTTAGTTATCATGTCAATGCGTTTTTCTCCAAAGTTTTCCATCACTTTTTTACCTTTGTCTTTCAAATCATCGAACTTGTTTTGTAGACGGAATTTCTTTTCCTGCAAATCAAGAGATACATTGTTAATATAGAATTAGATCACAAATAATTTCAAAGGAAAGTAACGGGTTCTATTTAGAATAATAACTTACATTGAGGAATGACACATTCAACTCCTTGGCGCTGTAGCCTCTTGCGAGATTTCTTCTGACATAAATGTCATAATCTTTTACAATTCGTGCTACGATGTCCGAAGTCGAAACTCCTTCCGTTCGTTGCGTTGCCACGAACATTCCTTTCGCCTTCAATGTCGCATACACGTCCTCAGCATCATCGGACATGTAAGGAATATCGTCGTGGGCGACGAAATCGATCTATAAACAAAAATACCAGTTCTTTATCAATCCTGTCTTAACATCGGTGATTTTTTTTTTATTAAACTATTGATTATTACAGTTTTATAAATGACAATTCATTATTGTAACTGAATTGAACGTAATAGAATTGTTTAAATATAAGTAGTAGACACTGCTTTTTTTTTTTAGACCTATGATAATATGTATATCATTGGCAACCAATATTTCTTTGATACTTTTTCAAGCATGTATACATTCACACTCGCAATATGTGATTAATTATCACCGTTATAAAATTACCTTGTGTTTTTCAACAAAATCGTCGTCAAGCTCCCAAGGAGCGTCCCTTACAACTTCATCGACGTATCTACAATGCCTTACGGCATCATACCGCTCGGCGTCAGTCATAACAGTACGACCCTTTTTGCTGTGTGTCAATTCATCATTGCACACTGAAAAATAAAATTATAAGCGTGAAACCTATGTAATTAAAATAAGTAAACGGTTTAAATAAATTTCGTGCCTACCTCCGACTATAAGATATACATTCGGGAATATATTTTTGGCTTGCATGAGTTGCCTAGCATGTCCTTGATGAAAGAGATCGTATATTCCATCTGCATATACTCGTACTCTTCTTGGGGCTATAATATAAACCAAAATTTTACTCAATTGCAATAATTATAATAAATTTAAAAACTTTTAATATTATTTCAGAGAAAATAGTATTGTTTGTGTAAAACACTTTGTCAAAGTAAAACAATTATGTAAGTTGATGTAATCTATAACTATTGTTTTACATAATCATTTGAAATAAGAAAAGTTATCATTAATAAAATATCAACATACTTTTCCCTGATCGTGCCATTTTTAGTGTGATTTTTGCATTGTAGTCGCATGCCATTGCTTCTGCAATAGCATCTGGCTCATCACTAAAGGGTGCCTCCTTACATATTGACTGCAATTGAAAGATCTTGATGTTAATACCAAATAATTATTATAACACTTTTAAATTATTTTTACACTACACTATTCACTCATCACTCACAACAAATTTATAATCAATAGTTGGGTTTCTAAATTGGTGATAATATGGAATGTCAAGATCATCCTCTATGTTAATACTGAATTTTTCATTTCCATATGTCATTTTGATTTTTGAGTATATAGAAATTTTTACAAACTAAGATTTAACTATAATTAGATAAAACTAATAACTTATAATTTAAATTTTAAGATGACATTAAGTCAGTAAATTAACAGCCAATTCTTCAGTTCTCAACAAAATAACACATGTGTTATTTTCCTCTGCCTCTTGCAGACTGAAGGAATTAATTACTGGAGCTGTGGAATGAACCTAATGTTATATATATATATGAACTTGATCGTCTGTTGTCACACCACTGTATTTTATCAGCAAAAATGCCGAGTATCTTTTAACCCATTCTCAACTGCGCGTACACACAGATAAGAACCATATCTAACTGCCAATCACATCATCTACTCATTTGTATTTCAGGAACAGAGGGTAAGTGTATTTAATTTTTTTTTCTGCTTACTTTTTATTATTACGATACTTTAAATAGTTCTTTTTTATAATGTGTAAATTGATACAGAATAAATATTTGAAAAAATGATTCTCAAGCAAATATTTAAATATTTTTGCAATATATTTATATTTATTAAAAAAGAAAAACTTGAGATACACAAGTACATTTTTAGATTGTTAATTGTATCTTATGTAATGTTTAATTACTTTATGAGTTATATATTACTATACCAAAATTAGGTTTTTCTATTAGCCCCTATGCTAAGAGTAAATAACATTTATCAAAGTTAAAAATTTATATTTTTAGTGTTTATTTATTTATTATTTATTTATTAATCCAGACTAATACATAAATAATATAATATTATTTGTATTCTTTATCAATTGTAATAAATAAATTTTATCTATTTCTTGTAAGTTTTTGTTACAATTTCATAATATGAATAATCATTTCTTTCAAATATTTTTATATTTTTAATTGATGTGTCAAAATTTTCACAAAGTATTCAGTTCTATTCTATTTATTAATGAATTTATCTGTCCAAAGAGATCATTGTTTATTAACATTAATTTTACTTTATTACGAAGAATGTCATGTTTACTAAACTGTCATGAAAATTTCCTTTTATTATTGGACATGTTGTAACATGTTGGACAATGATAACTTACTGGAAAAATCGTTGGAGATTCCTCTCTTGAGGCACAGGCATCATCTATGCCATTGAGATGATTTTGCACCATTGCTGGCTCCATATCGGTATCTGTTGATCTGATTCTTTTTCTTGACATTTTCTTTAACTCCTGTACTTCAAACCCATCTAGCTTTTGTAGTTCTGAAAAATGTAATTGAAATAATTAGTACTCAGACAACTAAATTTTTATAACAATATATTCACATGTAATAA
>JAPYZO010002174.1:0-18411 GCA_030522905.1 Torymus flavipes
ACATGAGGGAGAGCCATCAAAGCCCGATCAGATAGGGCCCAACTATAGTCATTACACCCCAAAATCACAGTATAATTATGGACTGCTTCTCGCTGGTTAACGCGCTAAAAGCTAAGGGCTTCGATCGCGGTTTCATGATCTTGCCACGTTGATGTCTCATCAGCTTCAAACTCTTCGCCGCCATCAACGACCTATGTGACCTGTGTAAGCTCAACATGAGGAGAGAAAAAAAAAGTTGAAAAAGCAGCACCTGTCAACATAGGATAAACTATGTATGCATAATAGCTAGCCAGCGGAAAGAAGCGTGCGCGATTAAAGTGCAGACAAATATATGCAGCGCTTGCAAGGAAAAAGCGCCAGCTATATACCTATACAGAAGCGGCCGCGAGAGAGTACAATGACACGGGCGAGGCATCGACCTCTCGCTTCTCTTTCGTTGCCGAATTCCCGAGCCGCTCGCGTGCTGTTACGCGGGCCCGAGAAAGAAAGTGACGCGCGCCAGCGAGCGAGTGAGCGAGCGTGGATTCCCCGGGCGAATCACCGAAAGCCGAGTGCCAGTGAGCGGCAGCCGAAAAAAATCGAAGGAAGAAATGAGCGCGAGCAATCGAGAGTTATGTATCGGACGAGGCGAACATTCCATTCTATATTGTCTTCTCAGCTACTTTAGGAATATCCCGTAATAGTAGTTTCGCAATTCGGTTATTGCTTAAAGCAAATTTGACAAATCGAAGCTACGTTTATCTTATGATACGGAATTTCATTTAGAATACTTGATTGCGGGACAAGGGAACCTTAAAAACTGCTGAACGTTGTAGGGGCTTGCAGCATATATCCACGCATCTATAATCTTTGAGTAAAGAATATTTCTCACACAAGAAAAGAAGCCAAGAGGAAATGTCCGACGCGACAGCAAAGCTCGCTGCGTCCAGATAAACTTTTGCTCCACATTCAGGTACTTGACCTTCCGCTTACTTAGACGCGCGTAACTCGCCTTGCCCTTGTGTAGGCGGTACGCGTGTGTGGTGTAACATAACCGTCTCCCCCCCCCCCCCCTCTCTGCACACGAGAGGAAGACGTCGTCGTCGGGCTTAACCGAGTAAGATGCGCTCGCCGTCTATGTGAAACGAATAAACGAACGAGCGAGTGCGCGCTTTTTGGGTCTAGGTCTGTCGAGGGTGTTGACCTCGTCGAGTAGAGCGCGCGCGCACTTGCACTATGCGCAGAGCTCTCTATACTCTTGGCGAGCGAGCGCTGCACATGCCCTAATTGCAACTGCGCGAGCGTCACCTAGACAGGCGCGTATATCCTGCTTGTAGCGAATCTCGCCTCGATTAACGAGGAGAGCTATGTGCACTTTTTCTCTCCCCCCCTCCCCCCTCCCACCTCCTCTCTCTCTTTCTTACTTAATGTTACGCTACTCGTATAGTGTTATTTCTTATTTTACACGCTTTACAACGACTGTTATTAAGTTTAAGTTTATTATGTTATTTTATCTATATATTTTATTTGATAAAATCGCGCTTCCATTTGTCTTTAATTTTTATTTTCGGTTTTTTCTTTAATTTTTTTTTTAATTTTTACGCGTCAGGCATATTGTGTAGCTCGACATGGCTGTAATAATAGCTACAACTAATGATGTATCATTTTATAATGCCCTGGCTACCTTGAACCAAGAGTCACCCTCACAGAGAGTGATAATATAGATGGGCATAAAAGATATGTTGAGAGAAGTTTGCGTGCTCCTGGCCTCCGCAGCGCGACTTGCAACATAGCAAACGGGATAGAAAAAGAAAAGACTCGCCGTCGAAAGGGAAGAGGCCGTCGCCGTATACTTATGTACATAGCGCTCGAGCAAATGGACTCGCTCGTGCACGATACCGTTATCGCTCTGCAGAGTGCTCATTTTCGTGCTCGCTCGCGCCTTCGCGCGCACACACATACACCTGGACATTCTGTGTAATATCGGCCCGTTATGGCGGCCCCCTCTACCTCGACTTGGCTCCCAACTTCCAAGTGATCTTTTCTTTCATGAGCTTTTTCTATTTTTTATAACATAAGGAGAGGAAAAATTCAACTAGCCGTCGCGTTCATTACAGAGGCTTGGATATTTTTGCACTCTTACTCGCGCTCGCTTCTTAGTTTCTCCCGGAAGGCAGGTAGCGACTATCAAGGTCTCGGCCAATGGCCTCTCAGCCGCACTACATACGCCGAAGCCGAAAACACATATCCGCGCACGAGATATATACATATGCTCTCGGAGCGCGCCTTACGTCAGTGCCCGCGTAATTGGGAAAAGAGCGAATAGGAATCGGGGTCGGGCGGACTTTTACTTCGGAACGAGTGTCGACGCACGAAAAACGTAAACAAGCCAGACTCGAAAGTATTATATATATTTATATATATAAAGCCCTGTGACTTAACAGTTAAGGCATGAAATTAAAATTATTGAAAATAGGATGATATCGTTAATAAGTAATTCAAATTTCATTAAGTATATTAAAAGTTTAAGTACCGGTGGAAATCGCCCACTCTTCTCCCATTTGTGAAACGATTTTTCCCGCATTTTCTAGCCACTTTATGGCCAGTTGACCGAAATCGTTAGTAAATGGCTAGAAAATATGAAAAAATCGTTTAATAAATGGGAGAAAAATGGGCAATTTCAACCAGGGTTTTCTACAAACATTTATAGTACCTGCAATACGTTTCAAATTGTTTAACACAATATAATAACTATTGGTCAGCTATGTGAATTAGGCGTTAAATAAAATGTTTACAAGCGATGTCAACTTTAACAATTAACATAATATCATCCTATTTTTATTCCTTTCTTTTCTTCGGCGACGTTATTGATGCTATTGTCGAGAGAGGGAGGCCTGCAATGATATGGGAATGCCCCAGAGACGGGAATTACGAGAGAAAGGGGAATGGAAAAAGAAAAGGACGTTGCTTGATTATCTGATTCGCTTTTCGTTGCAGATCGATATTATATATATATATCTCTTTTCAACTTGACACACTTTGCGTGCGTCTAAAAATACTTGAGTAAAAAAATTAATTTCATTCAGTTGTGGCGATAGAGCTGTCTGCGCGTAATAAATCAGTGAGCTGGAAAGAATTGCTGCCGCAAAACAACAAGAGGACTCTATAGGTAAAGAGGAAGCGCCATAATATGTTTTTTTCAGGTTAAACAATTAGTCGCAGCCTCATGAATTTTCCGGGCATTCCGAAATTCATTCGTACCGATATTAACCATTTATCTGTTGTAACGCAAGTATAAGATCTCTCTCGCGGCCGGCAGCGTGGCAACGTCAACAACCCGCTATCGTACGAAACGAAAGTGGAGAATCCGCGATAACAGCATGAGCGCTTCCTCGTTACTCACATACGCTCGCAGCGAGAATCTTCTTCTCGCTTGAAAAGTAGCGCCTACGATTTCTATCGGCGGCCCTCGTTAGTCTGTCCTCTCGCGGCGGCGGCTGCTGCAGCGGCTCTTTTTCCTGCAAGACGCGGGAGAAAAGCGGGGGCTTCGCGTGTTCCGTATGCGTGCTTAGAAGCCGCCGCCGCCGCCGTTCAGAAACTGCAATGCGTGACCTAGTGCCGTTGCTCGCGAGCGGGCGTTCTACCTGCAAACTAGGTCTTCCCCGCCACACGCGCCACGGCCGCCTAATCGCGCGGGGATTTTTTTTTTCGGCGCGGCTTGCTGTGAAAAATTGCCTCCTTGCCTTTATTTATTATTCTACCTTTCGTTTCTAATGGCTGCAATGTAGGCAAGCACGCCTCACGTGCAGGTTTAATGCCCGATGCCGCGCGCGCTGACAATTTCGCTGACGGCTTTTTCGATAATGCTTTGCTTATTTGCCTTCGTGATGTGCGCCTTTTCGAGGCCGATCGTGCGATGGCTACATAATTCTTTTGGCGAATCAAGCTTCTGCTTTCAAAAGAACGAACGATCGCTTTTTATCGCTTGGCTCGTTTGAAAAGCTCCTTTAATATGCGGCTATAATTCGAGCTTTGCTATATAAATACTCTCAAGAGTTCATTGGTATTTTTCAAGATTAGAATTTATAGTTTTTGTTGAATGTTGTGCCTTCATTTGTCATTTTAAAGATAGTTTATGTATGAAGCACAGTTATATGTAAATAATTAGGACTAGGCTGCACACTGCAGAATAAAAATTTATGGAAGCGCACATTTTTGTTAATGTTTAGGAGCTGCGACATTGTGTTAAATGATGCCAGTAAAAGTGTTGTAGAATAATTGATGCGCTCTACATATTATATATAAGATGGTTTTCTTCCAAAGGCCGAAATGAGCTTCGAAATGTAAATTCCGAACGACTTGTAATTGAATATAAATTTGTTGCCATACGATGCGTTTTGTTTTTGCTCAGCACATATAGTGTATTATGAATGATACAGCCGATCCATATGCATTAGCCTTTTCGCGCGACATCTATTGAAAAGACGTTAGGAGGCCATCGAACCTCTGTCGAAAAGATTACGTAAAGATTACGTAAAGCTCGATATGCGGTCGTCAGTGCAGCAGCGGCGCATAGAGCAGCTTCGCGGCCCACATTTGTCAATTGCGCGCTGCGCTGCGGCGGTTACCGTTAGAAGCGGATTTGTTTACGCGAATGTGCGCGTGCGCGGCCGAGCGCTTGAGAGTCGAGGGGCAGGGTCAATGTCTCCTATGCGGAGCATCGGCGAACGCGCGGCTCGAGAGAGAGAGAGAGAGAAAGAGCTGCCTCGTACGGTTAAAAACGAATGCGTCACGCGAGTTTCCTTTTCAAGTCTTCTTCTTCCTCCTCTCTCTGTCTCCTCTCTTCTGACCGATTCCCTTTTTCTCCAAGGACCAGTTAAAAAACTGCGGATGTCAAAAGAGCTTCCGACCCATTCCGAGCTTTGTGACACGTGGCGCGCGCGCGCGCGCGTTCAACGCACCCAGCTCAACAATTGCTGACTCAATATTTTCCATCTACTTTGAGCATTCATTCGTGAATCAGCCAATTACACGCACCGATATGTCGAACTCGCCAAAATGACATTTAAGAAATGATCCGTCTATTTTTATAAAATTTACCGAATTATTAAATTAATCTATTAATTGTGGGATTGAACTTGTAAGGCCAGAGAGCAATTAAAGTGAAGGAAAATGACAATGAACCCTAAGCAATTGAGCGGGGTAAATATAGTGAAGCCTCTCAGCCCGCGGAGTCCCGTAACAGTACATCCTGCGCAAGACTATAGAACTGGAGGCGCGCGTGGCGCAGCGGTGCAGTAGGTGAAAGAAAAGGAAGTGGAGTGCCGTTACGCGGGCTCTTAGGGCTTGCCGCATGTGCTATCGCAATTGCTGGCCCCGTCATACGCCGCGCACGCGCGCTCAAAAAGTAAGAGTGTCCACCGAACTTTTCGGGGGGCCCGCGATTTATACATACCGTTATACTCTTTGGCTTTTCCCTTTCCACAAGCCCCTTTTTTACTATAACCCATCTCTCTCTCTCTTTTCCATTTCATAGCTGGCTGGCCACTTGCACTTAAGCGAGAGGGGCCTTTTGATTTTTAAAGACTGTGCCGCTATACGTTTACGATGATATATCGATCTTGTTTAGAGTCTATTGGGAAATCATTGCTTTCGGTCGCGCAATTTAGGAAAATTGCGCGACCGAAAGCAATGATTTCCAGCAATGAGGTAGGAACCTCGGTTACGAACAATTGGATGATTCTGGGATTTTGGAGCTTTCATAATGGAGGAATTCGTTTTGAAAGATACGAGAAGGAAAAGGAATCTTCTCAAGACGCTAGCTCCTAATTGGTAAAGCCTTCAACTGAAGGTGAATCGGCAGAGGCGCAGTTTAAAAAAGGTGTAGGTAGCTGCAAAGAGCGCGCGCACCGGTTGCAGTTGGAAAAATTGAGTTCAAAGAACCCAAGTGTCAATGACGGTCAAAGACCCGAGCGGCCGCTCGCCTCAGGCAAAAAGAAGCGTTTGCCGTTTTTAACTTTTGACCCTCACGCGTCGCAAGCTCAAAGCTCTATAGTGGCCATTAGTAGCAGAGTGTAGATTGAATTGATAAGTCGGTGTATGAGTACAGGGAGGTAGCAGAAGGAAGGATCCGCATAGGTGTAGTAAGCGGGAAGCAGAGCGGTCGACGACCCGGCGTCCTGACAAAATACTCTCTTACGCATTGTGTGTGCCACTTCACTTCTCTTTCCCTCTCTCTCTTTCTCTGTCTCTCTGGAGGTGGGAGAGCTAGCAGTCGCTCGGTGACCGCGAATGAGTCCCGAGCGAGCGAGAAATCGTAGGCGGCGGAAAGAGAAAGAGAAAGAGAGGTAAAAGAAGGAGCGAGCGAAGCGGCCGCGAGAGGATAGGCGGACAAAGCGTGTAGAGGTATAGGAAGAGGGAGAGAGGTGTACGTAACGGTCACCGATCGCCCGATAAAGCAGCTCGCGCGCTGCGCGGCGATTCGCGCGTTCTAGAAGAAGGCGAACTAGTGCAGCCCCCCTCCCTCCTCGAGGAGGCTGCTCCGAGTGCGATCGAGTCCTCGATGTAAGGAGAGTATTTTCAGAGGTGAACGAACCCAAGTGTACTGTTGCCTTCGTCGCCGCCATCGCCGCCGACGTGTCTTACTTTGAGGCGAGCTCACGCGAACGAAGGAAAATCCGCGAGTGAATTTCCCTCTTCCTACTTGGCGCTCCTTTAGTTTCTATGCGCTGCAGGGAGAGGGAGAGCTGCCAAAGACGAGAGAGTACCTATATAGCCACAATACGCGGAAATCTGTGCCGTTGACCGGCGGTAACCGCGCGCTCGATTGTATAATACGATCAACATTAAATAATTATTATCTTTTTCGACGCTATTCCCGATATAATAACTTTCTGATATAGGTACCTAACTACTTGTTGCGCTTGCGATAAAAGGTCAACCTTTTTTTTATTAAATAAAAGTTTTTTTAACCTCTTCCCCTTATACTTGTTCACGTACGTGGGCAAAATTAAAATTTTTATTCTCAGGATATCTTGTATAATAAATAAAAAATCCTGTATGCATTAGATTCTTCAGGTAAAATACTATACAAATATAAGTCGGTTTTATTCACTAAAAATCTATAAGTCATGTATTAATACTTAAAAAAGGCAAAATTTGTTATTTTAGTCAAATCTATTTTAGACACAAAGAGTTTAAAGAAAGCTTTAGGAAAATTAATTTATTAAATTATGAAATTGGGTTAATTAGCTTATGCCAAACACTATGAAACCAATTTTATGTAATCGTGTTAAAAATACACTGTCGTCTTGTATAGAAAAACCTGTTCTCGATTAACAGAATATTTAATCTCATTGCACGGTGGACCAGCAGAAATTTCAATTTTCTTTGGTCGACTTCTAGGAAAATCAATAGTCAAAGTCAAGAAGATCCCGAGATCGGTCGGACAGATAAAAAATACTTTCTCATCTCTATCCAAAATATTATTATGATTTCAAATTGATAATCGTACATTTTATCTTACACATTGTATTAAGCTGCTTCCACTTTTTTCTGTTATATAGCTTATAACGAGGTAGCAAGATTTAAATTAATATAAATTTTTTTAAATATCTAAGATTTATTAAAAAGAAAAGAACATAAATTTAAGTATATAGTATATCCTACGTAACGTTTTGATTATTTGCAAATTAGGATCGAAGAAAATTAAGGAGAAAGGGAGAAGGGGGATAATTCTAAAGGTCTACAGTGACGAACCGAACGTTTATTTGTGTATATTAGAGCTATAAATATATACATAAGAGCATTATCTGACTTAATTGCGAAAATGATTAAAGTATCTTATGTAAGAACGATAGCCTTGACTCATGCAGTAGCACTATGCACTTACGTAACCTCTGACATAAGTTTAGAAGAGCAAGAAAAATATTGATTAAGAAATTGCAGCATTTATGTATACACAGCCGCGAAAGACAACGACATATACTTACCACGCTGCTCTTTCTCTCGCTCGTCTGGGCGTCGAGAAGCGAGACGCTATCTAGGCCTCCCACAAAGGGCATTGCACTTACTTCCTGGATTATGCAGTTTCTCGCACGAGAGAGTCGTCGGGCTCGCGGGCAAGGTGAAGGTAAAGGTAAAGGCAAAATCGCACACGCGCGCGCTCTTTCTCTCGCGCTTGGCGAGTTAGTAAGTAGTGCAAGCGTAAGAGAGTGCTCCGAGAGGTCAGTAACCAGCGGCGTTCGCGTTCCGTTCCGTTTCTCCGCGGAGCGAAGAGTTCGTTCTTTCTCTGCGGGGGCTGGTTCTTAAGATTGTTATGTAAAGGTTAACACTGCCGTGTACAAGAAAAAAGTTGGCTATTATATTGAAAATAACCATGAAATATTCAAAACACAAATTTGTACTTTAAACACAAATTTTTAAAGACGCGCGATTTCTTATTATGTCAAAGTGTAGGAAATTTATTGTTATAAAATAAACTTTAATATCAAACAGTCGGACTTGCGTACGAGAATACATCATGTTCAAGGATTAAAATTTTGCAAAAATTTGTGACGAACGAAAAAAATGTTTTAAACCTATTATAAAATTACAGGCAATTGTTCATCAACTTATTTGTTGTAACCAAATTTTGAAAATTTTTCAATCCGTCACATGATACCTCGTAATGGAATTTTACAAAGATGAAAATGAACCTTCCAAATTAAAATCGGACTCTTACTGAACACCTCACCTTCGCTAGAAATAACTCATTTTCTGCTCTTGTTGCACAATGTACTATTCCCTTACTTGGTACTATACAGTTTCTTAACATGCAGTGTGAGAACAATTTATTAAAAAAAATATTTTATCATTATTTTACTTGTGATGATAACAAGATTGTCCGAAAATGTTGCTAATGGTTTGTCAAGAAGTATAACGTTGTATCGGATAAAGTGAAGATTCAGCATTAAAAACCAAATGAGCTTTGTTTGGTTAGATATAATGATATCTTGAAACCGTTCTCAAGCTAATGCGGGCTTGGATGGGCATATTATTATCACGTCCACATTCGTTTAATGCTAAAAATAAAATTTTCAACTTCTCTGGAAAGACCTTTAGTATAATTTATAAATCTTTTATAGTTTTCATTGCTCTAAAGCGTTATATACTCATGTAAATGAAAATACGTCACTTTGAGAGATAAATTTTAATCGCGAAAAAATTATTGGTCTCAAGTTTGCATCATCTAAAGTTATTTTATAAATATAAATAGAATTATTTTTTTTATTTCGTTGCACTCAAACGTTGGAAGCTTCAGGCCCCTAGTAAATGTATAAAGTAGGATACAACGTTGTTGTGTCGATCAAGCACTTGTTAATTAAAGAAAACGTACCAGAGACTTATCCATATAGGGCTCTATTACGTCCCTTCATGATACAATTACATAACGTAACGTTTTTTCAGAATGTTCGCAATAACCGAAGACGCTTAGCCGAGCAGCCCTACAGAAGCAAATAAAGCTATGAATAAGTGTTATAACGATCTCAGGTCACGATGCGATCTGCGCGTGGATAATAGATTCCGTGCGGCCGCAAGTCCAGTGACTTCGACGCCCGCAAAAGAAACGTTGTCGACGACGCGTCGCGTCGGCATGCGCAATCTTAGCTTATATCTGAATTTGAATGGGTAGCGATGTGCCTCTCGTCGCATCTCTATCGGTGATGAGCCAGGGATGAGTCTGGAAAATACGAGAGATACTTCGGTGTTTCAGCTTCTCGATATTTTCATTTTTCTGCGCCTTTTTCCTGTACATCTTATTTTAATGCGTCAAGTAAAGATTATTGTCTTACCTGCGTTTATTTATGTTTACTATACAAGATTTTTCTATAAACTTAACTTCTTGTAAGTACTTTAAAAATATAAGATTCGAAGTATACAAAATTATATTCGTTACATTATAATTCTACCAAAAAAGACGCGAAAATGGTGTCTAAAAAATAAAAAAAATTTTTTTGTGGCACACCTACCTCACAGCATTTTTTCGATTCTTTGGGTGTTCCAAAACATAAGAAAATTCATGTATATGATTTTTCGATTGCCAAATTTTTTTGCCGACCAAATTAATCTCGAATATTTAAAGCGATTTTTCCCTCCACTTTAAAACTTTGCCATTTTGCCCAGAAACCGTCCTACACAAGTTTTCAAAAAAGAAATTAAAACTAGAAAATTTTTTATTTTTTGGACACCATTTTCGCATCTTTTTTGGTAGAATTGCACATGTATATAAAGCCGCTATTACATAAAATTTAAAAAATTTACTAATAAAACATTCTTTTAACCTAATTATATCTTGAAATTTTTGATTTTATAGAATTCTGAAGCATTTATTAAGCAATTTCCTTGACAGATTAACGTGTTAGATAAAATGTTTTTATAAATAATCCGAAATGAAGGGATATAGATCGTTGTTCGATCAGACATCGGTGTAACGTTGGCATTCACATAAAACATAAATTATAGGTGCAGTAATCAATTAAAAATTTGGTTTATTGCAAAAACAAATTGTACAACGTTACACTGATAAAATTTGGACAAAATTATTATCCAGTATAACTCCGTCCATCGAGATTTGTTACGTTCAAGCCTGGAACGCAATTTCGGCCCCTGCTCATTTCCTACATACCGTATAGGTACAGCTTATAAGTCTCTCTCTCTCTCTCTCTCTCTCTCTCTCTCTCTCTCTCTCGTTCTCTCTCGTCGACGCGACATAGTCGTATTGCGAATTAGGCTCCCGCGTTTTTATTAACCACTGCCGCCGCAAACTGCAGTGATAGCGCGCTCGCTCACTTCGAGACTCGACTCTATCACTGACCTGCTTTCGTGCATGAGCGCGTGTATGTGTGACCTTAAATCCATTTTGCTGAGATTGCATTATGCGCCGTCGCGTACCTATGTGTGCGAGCGTGTGTATGTGTTTCTGTGAGCACGAATATATGGGTCGTAGGCCGCGGGAACGTCGTAGCTCTATGCTCGGCTGCATTGTCGCGTTTGCCGGTGTTCTTGCGACTCGGTGTAGTTTATACGTCGGTGCCAATGTGTTCTATAATTTACTGCTTAATGAGGAATGCAGGCTAATTGTTTTGTAATTGATTATGTTGTTTTCCCCTAAATTGTTGTATTAAAAGTTGTAAGGATTGTTTGTAATATTAACAATGTCGTATAAGTCTATAAGAAAGAAGAAAACAAGTTTTTTTTTTTTTTGTTTTTTGAAATGTCTAAGGCTTGGAAATTGTAGGTAATTAAAAATCAAACAGTTGGTTGGCTTACGCATCAATGCCATTAACCACTGATCCAAGTAGATGAATCAGATAAATATACCTGCGAAACCGTGAACTTGTCACCTGCACTACTTCGAAGTGTTTACACTGTCGCAAGGGAATTTCCGGAAATACTTTCTTTCGGTGGGGTACTTCCAGATATGAAATCATTCTTGAACCATCACAAAAGAAATCACCGCATTTCTCCATTCGATTCTATTCAGTCGTCGTTCCGACAAAACAACGCGAAGAAAAACATATATCCCTTGGAAAAAACCTACGAACTATACGGACGGGAAACGAAAAGTGAATTCGGTAAAGATCGTTGAACTTTCGTCCCGAAAGAAGAAGCAAAGCAAGTACCGCTACGAGCGAAATGAAACTTTCGAAAGGTGTGAGCGAGCGAGGCGAGCGAGGCGATGATAAACGTCGCGGCGCAGAAAATCAGAAAACATAGGAGAAAGAGAAAGGGAAAGGAAAACGGAAAGAGAGAAGAGACTCGCGCGGCAGCGCTGATGCGGGCGAAGGAGAGAGGGAAGGAGAAAGAGCAATCACCTATGCGGAGAAGGAGGAGAAGAAGAGAACGAAAGACGGCGATGAAGGAGTAAGTAGTGACGGAGAAATGGAAAGAGAGAAGCTGGAGTGAAGAATATGTATATGTGTAAAGAGCCGGCAAAGCAGGCGAGACGAGCGCAAGGAATAAGACAGGGTGAAGAACCGTGGCAACGACCCCGGCACGATCGCTTTTCTCTCTCTCTCTGCTTCTTATCCTCCTGCGACGTGGTACTCAGAGCCGGGAGATCGCGAATAGTATCAGCTCTCGGGGTCTGACGTGGGGGTTAGAGCTAACACAGTATAGACTTTTGAGCTAATCACCGGTTTAGCCGCGTGTGTGCGCTGGCGCGGGGCATTTTCGGAGGTCAGTAACACCGGCGCAACGAACACAGGGGGAAAAAGAGAGGAGAAGGAGGAACGAAGTACCGTTGTGCAGCGCACTGCGCTGGGGAATGTTGAACCGGCGCTCCCTCTCCTCCTCCTCCTTCTCTTTCTGGCGTGCAGGCCGGAGAAGCAAAGGCAAGCGCGAGCGCGCGAGCGAGTGGCGAACGAAGGGAAGCGGAGGAGCCCGAAGGAGAGAGAAAGAGAGCGCTCGCTTGCTCGCTGGCCATTGCTCTCTCTCCTACTCTCTCTCTCTCACTCACTCTCTCTCTCTCTACCTGGCCGAGGAGCCAGTGCCTATAGTGGCTCTTCTCAGTTCGAAGCACGCGGTCCCCACGAAAACAGCCGGTCGTGTGTGTCTTCATTCTCTACGCGTGTATATACACATACACACATAGAAGCGCGCTCGCTCTCGCACGCAGAAAAGAGAGAGAGAGAGACCGTGAATGACTGACTCGCGAGTCGAGCGCACCAGTCGTAAACACGCAAGCGGACCGAGCGCGTTATCTATCGCGGCGGGTTCAACTACACCTGCCTTCACACCGGCTCTATCGGGCCGCAGTGCACATAGACGCAGCACAGCCGTGGCTCAGAGACTATGGGAAGCAGCGAGGACTCCTCGGCCGAGTGAACTCCGAGTGTGTTGCGCCCTGTCGCTAGCCAAGTGCACTTTGCGATAAAAGTCCGCGTGATATTGTTATCGTTGAGCCTTGTTGAGGCAACGTTCAGTGTGTGACGGATATTAATTCTCCGCTGGAGATACCTTCCTCGGGAGCAGCAGCAGCCTCGGCGAGTACTCTGCGAGGGGAGAGGGATGACTGCCGCGATTGGACCGAGGACGCCTGAATGATAACGATTCTGGTCAGCAGCCAGCCAGACCGCGTCGCGGAAGTGATCCCCGGCCGTGAGGAAGGTGAGTACCCCAGATAGACCCCCGCAGATAGAACGCCCGATGGTGCATCGAATTCCGAAGAATACAATCCCGCGGCCCTCAGTTTCCTTCCAGGCCAGCAGAAGCTTCTCGACGTCTTTTCCCCGCGCTCGCGTCGTTTCGAGGGCACCTATGCGCCAGGCTCGGCCGATCGATGACCTTGATTCCATTTCCTCCTTGGTTAGAGATAGACGAGAAAGCCGCGAGCAAGTGCAGATCGGTGTGACGTAAGGCGCGATCGCGCAATTAAACGAGTGCAGGAAGAGCGCGAGCGCGACAGGAGAAGGAGAGCGCGAGGGAGCGAGCGAGCGAGCGCGCTTACCGAGCGTTAAGGTCGAAAAAGGACATTGACCTTGGGAGCAGGCGAGCGAGCGCGCGGTCTCCCGCTCCCAGCAAGCGCGCTGCGATTGCGTAAATTTCGCGAGGCCGGCAAAAACGAGATAGAAGAAGAAGAAAAACGACACGTCAATTGCCAGAGCTGGCTAATGTGCGCGCGCGCCTCTTATCGAGAGCGGCATTCTTTTAATAACTGCTATGGGGATTACATAAATACGGGCTGCTACGGCTCGTTCTGCTATTTCGTACGATTAATGGTCATTGCGATATTGTGTAAGATTATGCTAATGCCGCGGGCGGACTTTGGAAGTGCTATTTTTTTTGCCCCCGAGGTCGGCTATTTCAATTAGAATAGTCTGTGGCCTTCCACTTCAGGTTCTAAGCTCTTTCAAGCGCCTTGAACGAAAAATTCACGACAGAAATAAATCCTTCTCTCTTACTTTAAAGTGTCACCTTTTTTTTGCTTTGCTTTCGAAAACGGGATGATCGATAAACTGATAACTTTGGTATACAAAACTATGATAAGGAAAGAACATTCGAATCGTAGACCTTTTCTGCGTTCCTATACAGCCGATTTTCCACCGATTCCAACTCCCGGGCGATGAGCAGGATAATGAAAAGGGAATTTTGTTTCTCTTCCCCCTCTCCCCCCCTCTCCAGCCGTTCGATCTAGAGAGGTCCACGAACTCTGGCTCTCTCTCTCTCTCTCTCTCTCTCGTTTTTCATTCCCAACGCTGCGTTGGCACGTAGAATATCGTTGCGACGAGGGGAACACACCGTTAAGCACATAGATACCGCGCACGTATTTCCTAATATGACATAACGGTGATTCTACTGCTACTCTTGCCTGGGTTCTTTGTCCTCGGGTGCATGTTACTCGCACACCTACGCTTCAATTAAGATTCGATGGTATAATATGAGCGCAGTGAGTCGGGGTATATAAGACTAGGCACGCATTAGTGAAAAGAGAGTTAAGAAAAGCGAGAATCGAGGGAGAAGGAAAGAGAGAAGCGAAAAATGCCGTTATTCGCGAGCGAGTGCCCCGGGCTTCCGGTCTCTCTTCTCCTCTACGCTTTACTCCATTCATCCCGTGCGCGCGTGGCAGGCGCGAGCCCTTTGAGAGGCGCGCGCAGGGTGGCAGGTATATCCTCAAGGTACCGTTTTTTTCGCTCTTGCACCTCCACGCGCACACGCCTTCCTGCAGAAATGTCCTATCTTTTGTGGCCCCAGTCCCTTTGTAGTCACAATGCTAGTGACGATTTTGAGGCCGGCTGATCGGCGAAAACACTTTTATTCATCGAGCGCGCCCGCGAACACACGCACCTTTGGCCCGGAATTCTAACTCTTTTAAGAAAGCTACTACATGCAGTTATAATTTTTCCTACCCCTAGCGCGCGACTACACCGTTCTCCTTTTACTAACGACTCGCTCGCTTGGATTCCTAATCGTTTTATAGTAGCTATCATTTGATAATTTTTTTACCTTTTTCTAGTGGATTAATAAATTATTAATTAGAGCTTTAGTATTAGTTATTTTTCAGTTAATTTTATGATCGATTTTATGGCTAATTATGTATTAAACCGAAATAAATTATCCTATTAATTCACTTCATGAAATATGTGTTTTAAGTAATATAGTAAAACAGTTTTAGATGAATTATATTATTTTCACTGAAAATGCTTCCATTTAATTAACAGCTTAGCTATATATAAATAAATGTGGTTAATTTTTTACCAGAGGATTTTTCTTTAAAATGTAGCAAACAGGCTATCGTAACCAATAAATATTTTCGAATCATCGAGAAATAAAGAATTCATGTATCTGATTACATACTGTTGAAAGAATGCTCTTAATTAAACAACGTTCAATGAAGATGGTCTCTTGGCTGGTAGGGGGCTCTTGAAAAGAATAGAAATATGAGGGTCATTTAAATTAGACTCGTGCCTAGTACATCTTAGCCAATCGGTGATGAGCTAGCTCTATAACATCGTGCGATAGCAACGCGCCGTGCACAGGTGTGTGTACAAATGTGACATAACGGTATCGCGGCACTCTCAGCTCGCTTGGCCGCTACTCCTGCGACGGTGGCGCGTATATGTCATGACTTTTCCGCGAGCGATAGTGGAGAGGGGGGAGAGTCCAAACGGGGGAGGCCGATTTATTGGAGCGGTCGTTGCACCTCCAACGGATCCTCTCCCCCTCCCTCTCTCTCTCACGCGCGCACGCGCGAAACTTTTATGAGAGCTCGCGACTCTCTTCTTCTCGTCGTTCTGTGGCCCGCGCGCTTAAAAAGGCGCGGAGGGAAAAGAGGATTCTCTCTTTCATCTGCCGCGCGGCGGAACGACCTGCGTGAAACTCTTTTCTCTTTGGTACGAGAGTAGCTGCAATTTTCAATTTGGGGGCTGATTATTTAGAGGCCCATTTTGCAATTCAACTTTTTTTTCACTCACGTATCTTATGGCCGTTTTTTTTATGAAAGTCGATTATGAAATGTTTTTACTCAGCGCGCTCAACTACACCGGTTTGTCTTAATCGTGTTATTGCTATAAATCTAAAAAAATTAGTAGGGCTATATATTAATATGTATTATACATTAAAAAGTAACCGCGTATTCGTATATAAGCAGAGACAAAGACGCATACACAGGGGAGGAAGAAAGAGACAGAGGCTATACCGTAATAACGACACCTTCGCACAACAAACGCCTTTCGAACAAAAGCAATGACGTTTTTACCTCATACCGTTGACCGATAAGACACAGGTCAGAGTCAAACTCAAGCCAGTACCTATACACACACACACACACACACACACGCACGCACACAATAGCTCGAGTCTAAGGTGCAAAGGAGCTAGTCGTAAGAGAAGCGAGGGAGAGAGGCGAGTGGAGAATGGGGAAGCAGCAGTAGCAGCAGCAGAGCAGGATCAGCGGCGGCAGCGTCTATATAATATACACCGTCAGGCGCACGGTTGCGCTGGCATCGGAGAGGAGTCAATGACCGTTCTACATTGACGCGCTTCACGCGCGCGGCCCCGCTGCGGCCCCTCTCTCTCTCTCTCTCCCTCTCACATGCACACACGCGCCGGCTGAGTTGACTCGGCTAAAGTCACGGCCAGTCGTCAGCGGCCGTGAGATTCCCTTCCTCTCTCTTTCTCTCTTTCTCTCGCGTCTAGGAGCGCGCGGACAGCTATCCGCTTCGTTTCGTTACGCTCGAACCTCGCTCGTAATATACCGAGCAACCTGCGCGATGATTGAAGGATTTGCGATCGCAGTGCTCACGAGAAAGATCAAGTTGAAAATTATATCTGATTAAAGAATTTTAAATAAAAGAAGAATGACATCTCCGCTGGTATACCATATAGAAGCGCTGACCTTGATCGAATTGCCAGCTAGGAAAATATACTCGCACTTGCAAATGCGAAAGTGCAAGGTGGCTCCGCAGTGTGTCCCGATTCGCCAACCTCTCTCGCTCACGCGCCTTGATTACTATAGCTACAAGTCCAGCAAGTCCTAGAAAAGGAGTCAATATAGACTCGCGTTCGTTGAGCATTTGGGCATCCGATTAGGCGCGCAGCCGTGCGACATATATATCAGCACAATGAGATTTAGCGCGCGCTCGCTAATCTATTATATAAGGTGAAAGGCTAACTCGCGAGCTGGCATTGACATTGGATAAGTGTAGCCGAGTCAAAGAGCCGGCGGCGGCGCGCGATAGAGTGAGAGAACAGCCGAGAAAACAGCCGAGTCAATGCGGAAGCGATCTGTACACGAGCGCAAGCGCTTATTTCATCTCTTTCGCAACATCTCGCCCCAACTACGCGCAAGGCATATATATACACCTTGCGCCGCGGATCAATGGAATCGAGCCTTTTTTCCTATCCCGTGCTCTATGAAAAAAAAAAAAAAACACACCATCATGCGCCAAATCGCGCTGTAGAATTTTTCTATGAGACGCTATATACTCCTCTGAATACGCACATTTGTTCCTTTTCTTTTTACTCATCAGGCTGTTTGCGCGTGGTGATCGTTATTAGAAAAATTTTCATAATGATTTTTTTAATTCTTACCGAAACTACTTCGTCACTATAAGATTCCTCATGGCGTGTTTTATTAACATTAGCATGGCTGCTGAAGGAAAATCTCGGCGGACACGATTCTAAAGAGAGCAAACTGCTCGGCAACTTACTTCCACGGGCCAACTAGAAAAATTCTCGCTCTACATACGGGGCTTCGCTCTTCCATTTTCTCCGCACGCATTAAAATTAAACGAAAGTATGCGTACCATCAATAGGTCAGTGTACGACAGTCGCTCGCGCATACAGTGTCGCCAGGATGGCAAAGAGGGAGGGAGAGGTGTGCACGAGCGACACGAGCGCTCCTCGCTAATGGGAAAGGATGCCGCGTACCGGTTAAATAAAGTGTGCTATTACAAAATGGGTTATGCAGCGCTTGGGTTCAACGACCCCGCCGCGAACGGCGAACGGCGCGCGGCTAGTGACGTGTCCGACCGTATGCGTGCCACCACTACTGTGCCGACGCACAACCCGACGGTGCTAATCACTTGTCGACGTCGTCGAAGCGCCAATGACGAAAGCGACGTGTCGTCGTCGTCGTCGGCTTTCTTTATCGCCCGATTCGATTGAAAAGCAGAACTATCATTCGTCTACGGAGAAATCCCTCCTTTCTATATGCCAGGCTTCTTCAATTTTTCTTTTCTCTGCAAATTTTAAAAACATTTGTTAATTTTTTACAACCTTGCTTATTAATGCTACTTATTCTTCTTTCTCATGTCTGCAGATAGTTTTAGAAAAAAATCTCATATAGTTATTTGGTATAGACATGATGAAATTTAAAAATGGAAGTGACAAGGAAAAAATTTGTTTAAACATTTCTTTGTTGGCTATTTGAGTTTAAATGTCGATAAAGTA
>JAPYZO010002175.1:0-18111 GCA_030522905.1 Torymus flavipes
TTATAACTTACCTTTGAAAAACCAATGTTTGGTGTTGGCATAGTTGCGGCTTCTTGGTCGTTTTTTAACACTGCAAAAATTAATATTGAAATATATTGTTAATTCTATACAAGCGGCAAGATAGTGGTCTTAACTTTTTACCCATATTGCCTTCAAATGTTTAATACTATAAAAATATCTATTTCTGAAAAATCTTTTATATTTGCACCATAAAAACCTAAAAAATTATAAGGAAATGAAATTCCCACAATATTTAACAAGTTTCGAAGAATGTATTCTTGGTTAAAATTTTTTTTCAGAATTCTAATTGTACCTAATGTAATATAATTATTTTCATAAAAAATATATTCGCGATTATTCTCAATATTTTTCGGAGCAATCATAGAAATGATCTATGCGAATGCGATTATAACTTATCAAATTTTTTTTTCGATGTACACGAAGATATATATTAAAAAGCGATTCTACTTTAGGTGAAAAAATTTTACTAAATAGCTTCTTCAAAGAATATTTTCATGATACATCCTAAAGTTTACTGAAACTATATAAGTATTGCTCCTAATGCAGTATAACTACTCATAATTAAATGAGACGTTTTCAACTACATAAATTTTCTTTCCTTTCTTTCAATCCTCATCTTACTTCATCATTATAATACCTACACGACAAAATCAACATACTGCAGTTTCGGCAACAACCTCAATCAATTCCAAACCTCATTACTTTAATTGATATTCCGCAAAATCGCTCAAACCTCCTAAAACATTCCCAATCCATCAAATCCCAATCTTCATTATACCCCAGAGTCCCGCCGCACAACTTTTTACACCAGAATCACTCGCTCCACGTATATAATCTGCAAATCCTCGAGAGCGACCGCAAGAACCTCCTCAATAATCCTCCTCGACCACCGACAAAAACCGAGTCCCGCAACACACACACTTCTCCTCTACTTCAATAATCGCATCGTTCGCAAATCGCCTTAAACTCCATCATATTCATCAATTTTCGGAGGGGGAGAGAGGGGCAGTCGCGTATATTATACCAATGTGCATACGATCGTCGGTGGGTCGCCGCGTACAAAAGCGGCGCCGGCAGTTGTAATGGCAGCAGCCATACACTATATATACATAACATATATATACACACACATATATGCGGGATGAGTTTTTCTGGAAGAATGCGCGGCACGTTGGCGCACACCGCGCGCGTTATTCCCCTCTCTTTCTCTCTGCTCTCCGCGCGCTGTATAAAAGAGCGCGGGTGTATTATGGGAGATAGCGCCGGGGGTACATACATAGGTACACACACACACGTGTACACGTACGGGTGTATGTGCCCCCCGCGTATATGCATGTGCGCGCGGGCAAGAGAGCGAAGGAGCAGAGAGAGAGAGAGAGGAGGCAAGCGAGCTCGCGGTGGGGACGCTTACGGGGGAGTATGGGTTACAGGAGCGTGAGAGTGTTGTTGCAGAGGCCGAGAGGTCAGCGGATCACCCGGAACTCGCGCTTAGGACTCTTGCGAGAGAGCGAGCGAGCGGACGGCCTGGGGTTCGAATGCTCGCTCCTTCTCTCTCTCTCTTTCTCTCTCGTTCCTTCTCTCTCTCTCCTTCTTGCGGAGCGGTTAACTTTGCCTCCCTCGCGACCGACCGCCGGCGCGCGTTGTGTGGTGTGTATATATATATATGCGCTGCATCGCGGTGTGTATACCTCTTCTTCTTCTTCTTCTTCTTCTTCTTCTTCTTACGTCTTACCTTCCTTAGAGGTGCCTTACCTCTCTCTCTCTTCTCCTGTACCTTATGCCTTTTATCTCGACTCTCTCTCTCTCTCTCTCTCGCTCTCCGTGAAGCCGATGAGGGAGAGCGAGCGAGAGAAAGAAGGAGGACGGATTTTTTTGCGCTCCGGCTTTTCTGTACCTCATCGAGCTTATAAACAATGACCCGCCTAAGTAGCGGACGCGAGCGCCCGCGCGCGCTTGCAGCAGTTGCGCCACGGCGTCGTCGTCGTTGGTGACTTTCGGTGTATTGCGCCGTATATATGTGCCTGTGTGCGCGGACAAGACCCCAAGAGAGACAATGATTTGTCCCGTTTTCTCGGAATATGGGTCTATTCCGGTTAACGAGAGGTGAAAAATCGAATGGAAAAAATGTTTAATGGAATGCGGTGGGATTTTTTTAAGTATAGTAGATTGAAACGTACTGAAAAAATTATATTTTATGCATTTAATTTTTTTTTTTATTATTATTTTTTGATCGTTTGTATAAATTAAACTTTATATGATTATAGAAGGTACGAAATTACAAAATGAGCAAGTAATAATATAGCAGATAGCGTACAAACAAATATATATGGCAAAAAAGTCAACTAATCGAATAAAATAAATTTCGATAAGATTAGAATAATTATTAATCAACATGTACGTTATAATAAAATTTTTTATTCACACATTAATATAATTGAAAAAGAATAAAAAATTTCCAGCAAATAGACTCCGAAAAGTCCGATCTCCTTATAATACATACACAAAGCCATTTACTTTTCGGCCGGCCGCAAAAAGACCATAGATCCTCTCTCTGGCGCGCGCGCGCGAGCTCCTAGAGGATCCTTACCGTGTATGACTAATAAGAAGGGCGCGGGAGTGGGGGAAACGTGCGAAAAGCGTCCAAGGAGGAGGATGAGAGAGGTCATTCCGC
Source organism: Torymus flavipes (assembly GCA_030522905.1). Classification (NCBI taxonomy): domain Eukaryota; kingdom Metazoa; phylum Arthropoda; class Insecta; order Hymenoptera; family Torymidae; genus Torymus; species Torymus flavipes. Next base: position 2,693 of record JAPYZO010002175.1, read on the forward strand.
TCGCGAGACTCACTCGCGGCGTCGGCGGCGCTGTCTGTGCATGCGCGCGCCCGCGCTACAGATACACATACGATGTGGTTTCGTTAATTGCATGTAATCGCGCCGCGGGGCTTTGCGCCAACAAATACTGTGATTAAGGCTGATAATTACGGCGAGGAAGAGCGGCGAGCGAGCGAGCGAGCGCGCGCGTAAAGAGTTATCGCGGCGCGGAGCGCTGACGGCTGAAATTTGCCGCGAATCCCGCGTAAAAATTGTATTATATTTGTGTATTAGCGCGAGCTGCTGGGAGATAATTAAATGCTTCGGGGTTGCGGGACGATGCGGCGCGTTGATTGCTTTGATCCTTCTTTTTTTCTTTCTCAAGCGATTTTTATTAACTTTGATGTATGACTTTTTTGGGAAGAAAGTGTGGTTGGGAACCAAGCTAGACTCTTTGTTTGGAAAATTTAAATGTCACATGAATTTGAAGAGAAAATGTTTTTAGAAAAAGAAAATAAGTTACTGTACAATACGGGACAGTATATGTAGTTTCTGAAAATTCGATGAATGCTTTTTTTTGTCGTTATTTAACGAGTTATTGAACGAGAGGAGTAACAAAGGACGACACTGATAAATAAACGTTGTATTCTGGTAAGAATTATCAAGAGAATTGAGAAACTCGGCCTGAGTGCTCGAGAGCATTACTTGAATAGGCTGCGAAAACTCACTTAACTGCGCTTAGACTCTTACAAAAGGCTTTGCGGGTTCTCTAAGGACTTCCAATACTTTTTATCCCATATTCTACTCGAGAAGATTCATGGTCGCGTGTAGACAACTTGAGGCTATCGGTTTTCCATATTTTTTTGATAAATAATCAATTCTAAGTACTATGCAAATATTATATAGATCTATTTTGACTGCCTTGTGACAATGAGACTCTTAATTTATGTATATAATATGTATCATTTAAATATTTTATAAAAGTTTTCAATAATATTAAATTATTTCAAAACTGTAACTAAATATTCTTGAAATTTCTGTAAACGTAAAACTAAAGCTATCCACAAAATATTATGTCTTAATAAAAGTTATTAGATCTTAGCATTACTCATAGGTATATATAGTTATTACCTTTATATTTTTATGTGAGTACAAAGTAATAAAAGATTTGCAAGAGTTTCTGAAAAACACTTCTTTTTTCCTTATTGCTTTTACAATTACAACGGAAATTTATACTAATCAAACATTGGTGTATATTGCATCCTTTCGAAGTCCCTTCGAGTATTAGGAATAGTGCAACACGTGCTTAACACATATCCGCATAAAACGAAGTTTGAAATTATTGAATTGGAAATAGACTTAATTAAAAAGTAAAACATTTTTAATTATTTTTAAGGCAAGACATTATTACACTTTTTATAATATATATCTTTCTCTTTACATTTTTCAATTATTTGTACTTGAATAACATTATGCTTTATTTAAATTTAATTTGTACATTAATGCTTTTATATTGCTTCCTCCTAGAGGAAGATTTGTGATAGTAATTTTTTGAGTTCTAAAAACATGTTATTTATATTAGTATATGTAATCAAAAAATAAAGATTTTACTTTAGTGATTGACAAACCGCTCACAGTTTTAGTCAATATTTTTTATTAAAATTTGACCATAATACTAAGATTTTACGCTTTGTTTACTTTGACTCGTACACATTACAGTATATACCCGAGAACCAAAATGCGACTCTACGATCCAATCGAAATTGCGAATAAACATCAATTAAACGAGGGTTTTATGCGATAGCCGCATGTATACGTGGTATATTTTGGTCGGCTCGCAGCTACAATATTATGCTTTGAAATAAACCCCAATTTCAAAGCCCTTTTATGTTATTGCCGTACATATTCTTGCTCTAAACATACAAAATCGGCGAATTCGCATGGAAAATATACCTTTATGTCCATAAATACTATCTTTTCAATATAGATTCACATTGATTATTCCACGAGCTTTATAATCAAGCACAAAAGCTTTTTCTATAAACAACACCTATATACTCCACCCCCTATATAAATTTTCTTTACAACTCACAATAACACTACAAAAACAAGTAACAAAAAATAAGAAAGACTCACCGTGCTGGAAGTAATTGGCCTTCCTGAGGAACACGCAGACGAGCGCCATCAGCTGTAACTGGGAGAGCCGCTGTCGCGTGGAGGGCGGCAGTGGCAGGAGGTCGCGCAGGTTCGCGATCTCGGCGTTTATCAGGTCCCTGCGCAATTTGCTCGCACCTTTCGTCGACTTGCTCGCATCTATCCTTCAAGGGCACACGCGTCCTTCGTTTAAAATAAACTTCGTATACACACGCCCACGCATGAGCAAGTAGCGCGTGTTGCCGGTGCGCGTGACCAGCCCTCCCCCGCGAACTCGCGGAAGCGCGCGCGCTTTTGGTTGCTGCACATGTACCGGTAGTTCGGAGGAATTTGACTGTGCCAGAGTTTTTGGTAATAGATAGGGATGAATTGTTTATGTTTTTTGAATGTAAGAGTAGATAAGGTGTATTACTTAGTGAGGAAAAATCGACTTATCAAAAAATGTTCTCAAAACTTTGGTACGGTATAGTTTTATTTGAAATATGTAAATGAAAGGGTTTATGACAGTCTTTTATAATTTTCTTTTCAAACGCATCGGTTTATTATCAGATAACATTTTGACTTACGTGACTGTCAGTAATAGAACAAATTTATCAAAACAAATAATTAATATAGTAATAGTAGTAGAAACAAAATTTTCTTCACAAAGTATTAACAATTGTTAATTTTATCATTTTTTTTTTCTTATAGATTCAGTAGTTTGGAAGGTTCGAAACTCTTAAATTTTCGCCTGACAGGCAAGGATTCATAAATAAATAGTTTTATTCAATATTTTTATAATATGCCTAAAATAATTTTTTACAGAATAAATTAAAACATTACGGTTTTTTCAACCGATTTGTATTTGATTTTGAAAAAGCAAGATTCAACGTAATCCTGCAAACTTTAGTAACGCATGTATCGCATACGCGAGTAACCAAAAATCATGATACTCACCACATTTTAAATCGCCGCTCTCGCAAAACAACGTGACCCATGCGTTCTCCACACGACTCTATCGCAACCACAAACTAAACAAGTTTCAATTACCATCTTATATCAATCACCTAACCGCCTCATCAATCATGTTCGAAAGACGTTCACCACAACAAACACACTTCACACCTCCGGGCACAGTCGAATCCCTCCCGTTCACCACGTGTGCGCGACGCAACAACGCGACCGGTATACCGATCGATCGCTCAATCATCACCGCACAACCACCCTCCTCTTCTTCCATCGCGCGCTCGCGCATGTCAACGTCATCCCCCAACAACAAAGTATATAGGGGGTTGAAACGTTGCAGGGGGTTGCCGGTTTGCCGTACTACCGGGACTTACCGATTGAACATATTTCGTGGGCGCGCGGCCAGCCACGCTGCAGCCGTCGACGGTGCCGGACATTAGCGTGGCGGACGCCTCGTGCGGGGCTAAAGGCGCAAAGAGCGGGCCCCCCCAACACACATCCGGGTCGCCTCCTCCTCCTCCTCCTCCACCACGGCGCTGCTGCTGCTGGGCGCCGCCGCTGCTGCTCTGCACTGCTGCAGTGCTGCACAGGTTCTCGCGAAACTGCCGCCAGCCGCCACTACCGCCGCCGCTCTGCGCCGCCCGCCGCTGCTGCAGCCGCCACGGCTGCAATCTAACATCCGGGTCATAACGCGCTACTACACTGGAGAACACGTGGGTTACCCGCCAAGAGAGCTTGTGCGCTGCTCCTTCGTACCTCCTCCTCCTCCTCCACCTCTACCGTCTCTCTCTCTCTCTCTCTCTCTCTCCTTCTCTTTCTCTCTCTACTCGCGAGCGAGAGCTGCAATGCTCGCGAGCGTACCTACTCTAGCCGTCGCCGTTCGCGCGCGCTCCTCTCCTCGAGCTAAATTCTCTCTCTCTCTCTCTCTTTCTCTCTCTCGCGTTGTGTCCAAGTCTTTCCTTCTCTCCCTCTCCTTCGCTCTCCTGCGCTTTTCACTTTTTTCTTCGCTGCCCCCCGCGCGCTTTTTTACCAGCCCTCGAGTTCGTCCTTCTTTTCCTTTTTTCACCAGCGAGCGCGACCTGACCTTTGACCTCTTCGATTCGCACGGGTCAGAGGTCAAGTTCGGTTCAGTTTCTATATACTCTCGTTTCATCGGACGTGCGTCCCCTAAACAGATCTAATTTCGCCCTCTACACCCACGCACGTATATATAATTTCCAAACTCAGGGACGACCCCTTGGCGCTCCGAAAAGAAGCGGTACTTTTTCGCGCGCCCAGACTGCAGCCATTCCCTTTCCCCTCGCGCGTATCATCTTCAGCTCCTCTCCTACGCCTTTCTCTCTTTGTTTACCTCCGCTCATCCTCTATTACTCCCTCCCTCTCCTTTGCATGTCTCCTCCCGTGTCTCTTTTTCCCGCTCTCTCACTCTACTCCCTCTCGTTCCCGCATCATCTTCCACCTCCTCCTCCTCCGGCTTGTGGGAGACAGAGAAGGAGGACGAAATTCGTCCGTCTCTCTCTTCTACACCCTTTACCTACCGCATTCCCGGTCTCTCTCTCCGCGCGCGTCCGCCACCCCCGCTGCCTCTTCGTCGTCTTCTTCTTCTTCTTCTTCGGCTTCGCCACTCGGTTCCGTTCGTTTTTTCTTCGGCGTGCGCGGAGCCGCTTTCTACACGCCAGAGTTTTTCCCACTCTTTCTCTCTCGCTCGGTCTCTCGCTCTCGCGCGCGGAGAACTGCGGGCCCGCCGCGAGATGCTGAGCGCGGGTCAGATAGCTTCTCGCGCTCTTTCTCTCGTTCGCTCCTTCGCTCTTTTCTGCGCCCGCGCTCCTTAACGTCGGGGTCCCAGATACAGCTATTATATGCCTGTATAGGCCGATAGGAATAATTTCCCCTCTTTTGCCGCCCTTTTTTTCCCTCTCGTATGATATGTTACTTCTCTCTTTCTCGTCCGCTCTCGAGCGCGCGCCTGGTATCGATATATACACACGAGTATTGGTCTCTCTCTCTCTCTCTCTCTCTCTCTCCCTCTTTCGTTTTCTTCGTTTTCGTCTCGCTCGCTCCTCTCCCGCGCACGCGGCTTATCTAGCTGTTTATCTATGACTTTTTATCTTGGCTCCTTTTGTTTCTGAGTCGGAATTTTTATTTCTCGCTCCTCCCCCTTTCTCGCGCGCTCGTCTCTTTATCTCCGCGCTTACTCACTTTCCGCCGCGTGTTTTCTTTGCTTTTCACACACAGTATGGGAAGATCGCTTACTTACGAATGCGCACTTTTCTTTTTCTCTGTTTACACGCGGAGCTTCGGTTTTGTATACGGCGACGTTTATTGATGGAATTGGGAATAATAACAGTTTTCCATTTGAATTGAATTCAATAAATATTATAAGCGAGCTATACTTGTATATTGGATTTGTTTCTATAATAGGGTAATATATTTTGTTTCACCTACTTTTGCTCAAGTATAGAAAATAAATTCCCAAGGGACCTTATTAAGCGATTTACACGGTTCCGAACTAACAAGTATATATACATCACGGAAAAAGAACATCGAATGTTACATTAATTGACTTATTACAGTAATTGACGTGATTGGCCTGTACCAGATTCAGCCGATCCTATACATGGGGCGCTCGTTAAGTTGTTTGATGTATTACCAAAATTGAGAAAAAATACGTGTCCAGTTGAGATACTAGCACGGAAAAGCGATCTAAAAAATCTATCCTACTTCAGGATCGGCAATCCGTGTATACATCTAGACCAACCTTTGACCCCACACTATATATACAAACTCGGGCACATTCACCCCGCAACGTTGACTTTTCGGTAGCCACCGACACGCTCGGTCGCATTTTTCTCCTCTTCGTCCTATCTCACCGCCGTCGAATTCACCTCCCCCGCACACGTGTGTGTGTAGTACCTACGCGGACGCGATATCCTTTGGGGGCCCAGCAAGTTCGCTCGGCGGCGGATCGCGCGCCCGATTATCGCTGGTGTTTACGCGCGCCGTTGGTACTCTCCTCCTCCTCCCCCCCTGCATTAAACATCCGCAGCGGCGAGCGCGATGGATTCTCACAAGGTATACCGCGCGCGCGCGGCTTGAGCCCATGGGGACGAGCGGAAAATACGGGCCCCGGTTAAAGAGGTATATAGATATAGGTTTGTATGTGCGGGAATTCCGTGGTTTTGCGAATTTCGGAGTTTTGCAAAAAGCGGAGCGGGAATTTTATTTCTTTTCGGGGAAGTTTAAATATATCGAGCAAATTTCGAAGATTCTGCGGAGAAACGCCATTTTTCTTGCGCGCGAAAAAGGGAAGTTATACCTATATAGAGTCGACTTGTGGTAGTTCGAACGCCGGAAAAAGTTCGAGTGGATTTATGCGCGCGCGCCCGCTTGCAAAGAAAACTTAGTAAGGTGGAATAATAAATTTCGTACCGGTTGTTGAATGCGGATAGGATATTTAGATTGTGGGATACGTTTTGTTAAAATCTCAATTCGTATGAATTTTCATTTTGCTTTGAATATATATTCTTACTTCGCATAATTGCAAAATATATTATTTTACGTTAAATATTTGCATAAAGTGCGCAGAAAATTACGTCTTTAAGCAACATTTTTACTTCTGTTATCTGGCAGAAAGTAATAAACGTAATCATACAAATTTCAAATTCTTATCTATACTTAAGTGCTTGTTTCTGTTTCTTTTGAGTAGAAACAGGTAGATTTTAAAATTCCGTCTTTTCTTTGTAAATTTATTTTTTGTTTAAATTAAAAACGAATTTATTTATGTATTTCTCATATGGGTGATTTTCAGCAAAAGTGCAAACTTTTTACATTTAATCTCCATAGTAGTAAATAACCCTCTTCCATTGAATAATAATGGTCATATATCTTTTTATTTTTAATTTAATTGAATTCAGAAATTTTAAGAGAAAGCCGTATTTTTATCTAAATATTCGAGTTTTGTACTAAACAATTTAAATAAGCGGGAGTATAAAAATTATACAAACACACAAAGTAAAATCTCATTTTCCTATAATGCTCTATAGATCCAAACTCCGTTTTCAATAATGTCGCACTCATTTACCTATTTCTTTGTCAAGCTATACCTTGAAATTTCGCACACAGGTTATTATAATTATTATTTATTCACAATTATTTTAAAATATTGGTTTTGATTTTGTGTTAAGACTCTCTTTAATAAGTCGATATAATTAAAGTTTTTGATAAAATTTTCGATAAAATTAAGTTTGCTTATGAATCATGTACATGTAAAAACAAACCCTTTATAGAGCAAAGTCCTCAAATTAAAAATTATCCACTACTTGAACCAGACCTCTTACAATCTTCACTTCTTCCCATCCAATCAAACTCGCATTATCGAGCCACCCATAGCAGTCCACAACCATCATCTAACTCATCCCCCACAGCTCCGCAACTACTTACTCGTACCTTATACTCCTTTTCCGTCCCACACTCCAGCGGACTCAAATTTTTCCGGCACACTGCGCCTGCAGTTACGTAATTCCGCATAGTAGTGCGTGGAATGCGTTATATACTCTCTCTTTGGGTCCCCATTGATCGCGTGTAAAGCTCATGACGGTCTGATTAAGTGCACGGCGCGCGCGCGGATGCGCTGCTAACTCCCACATACCCTCGAGACACTATATATATGCGCGGGGGAAGCGAGCGAGAGAGTAAGAAAATTCTTCCCTCCTTCCCATATCTCCGCGCGCGCTGCTGCACTCGGCTCTCCGCGGCTGAGAAAAAGCCCGCGGGTCGCGTATATGTGTGAGAGCGAGCCGAGCTCGCATATAGTGGCGTGTCCGCGTATCCACCGAGATAATCTATAATCTCCGAACGAACTCCCTTCGCCCCCTCACCCTACACATATACGCGAAAAATCGTCCGGTAGCAAACAGCCCGTGTGATTCGTCGTCGTGTAATAGTTACGCAGGTATATAAAACATAGGTGTACTTAATTGCCAAAGTTGTCGGTGTTATTCGTGTTCCGATTGACTCGGAAGTGAAAATCGACGGCGACGACGAAGGGCCGAGAGAGAGTTTCGAATTCCGGCGCTTGCGCGAGCTTGGAGCGATTGATTGCGCATTGTTACGAGCAGGGTGGAAGGGCGCGGGGGGCACAAAGGGCGGCATTGTCGCCCGGGATGACAAAGAGCCGCCTAATTGAAGTAACTTCGCGAAGAGTGTATGTGCATGTGTATGTGTGTAAACGGCGAAAGAATGGGGAAGGCGCGAGAGGTCGCGTATATACGAGAGGCTCGAGCTCGTTGTTGCGAGCGCGTAATAGTAGCGAGCGACCCTTTGTTTTCGTCGATGGGGCGGTTTTTTCCGCGATTGCGCGAGTAAAGAGCGATTACCGTGTATATAGTGGGAGGAGCGCGATTGAAAGCTTGAAGTAGATTAAACGTTGGATTGATTGATGAATTAAGTGTATTTAGAATTATTTGTAGTCGATATCATAATATGTATTTATAAAAAATCAAAGTAATTTGTATAAAGAAAGCTGTAATCGCTTTATTATAATTTATAAGAGGTTGAGTTTTTTTTCTGCAGACCAAAATTAATGGAGCCTTTAACAGAGTGTGGGAAATGAGCGTTCCACTTTACCCCTACGGGTTTTTGCTCCAATCCACGTAATTGCTATTTATGATGTTATTTGTGCAATCATTTACGTATTTACGGAAAATCGATGATGTCTTCGTTAAGTTTCTTTATAAAGAATATGTATTTTCATTATTCCACCAAAATATAAAATGTATATAAATTTATATGTATTATAATAAAAGTAATTTGAAAATTTATGTTTTATTACAGCTATTACTTAATATTGTTAGATAATATTTTGTATTTTATATGTATTATGTAATCTAGTATACCTATAATGGATGTACCAAACAAATTTTCAAGTTCTTTCAAAATATTTTTTTGGCGTTTACCACTGTCGGTAAGTACGAAACCTATTCCTCGTATATTACCTTGCGAACAGTCACTTTCGCAGCAACGGCGCTCCAGAAGACCAGAACTCCGGTAATGGGCGATGTTGTCGTCGTATTTTTATCCACGACAAGTTGCTACGCGTTTCGTACGTTTTCGGTTCAACCGCGCATGGCGCATACGAGTAGCGTCGTTGTTATTATTTGAATTGATATAGACCCTCATGGTTTTCAATGGTGCTAACTGGGGCTACGGATAAAATACCGATTGTACGGCTCGAACACATTGAAGTGAGTATATTGTTAAAAAACGTTCGTTTTTTCTAAAAGTTAACCTATCTCGAAAGTCTCACTATAACATTTGCTTATATCTGCTCGACCTTATTTGTTTGTAAACAACATTGTAAGTTATTTCAATAAAATAATTTTTTCATAAAATAATTTAACTTTTTCTAAGAGCAACTTGTCAGAATATTCAAGTTTATTTAATCATATAAATGTTTTGATTTATAAAATGTGCAATTTTATTAACATGAATTTTTAAAGACTACACAAAAATATATATACATTATATATTTATATCAAATTGTACACAAGAAATATGAATTCTATTACAGAAATATTATTTGTTTAATTTTAGAATCATCACATCTTTTTATACTGACATTTTTATTTATGTAATGTTAAAAATATCAATTCTTTTGGTTCTATAACACACTCTCCATCCAGACAAATCTAGAAAATTTTTAATAATGTATAAATTTCAGAACAATAATATGATTATTCCAATATATTTTTATAACTTACTCCTCCTTTCTCACAAGGTGATCCTTCAGCTGGTGCTCTGTCTGTTATACAATTTGTTGGATTGTGTGGCCTGGCACAGAAAAGTGCTCCACATTCATTGTTTCGATTCTAATTTAACATAAAGTTGTATTTTATTATCTTTTATTAAGAAATTTCTTTATCAATGGTTTTTACTTACTTTGCATTCAACTAAATTTAATGTTTTTCTGCACTGTTCATCTCTAGAAATTAATTTTCCTGGTAACATTTTAGGAATGGGGTTGTTAACCACTGGCTTGTTTCGTAAGCAATAAGCTTCTTTTCTGCAATAATTTTAATTTCATGAGTGATAACAAGCTCAAATATGAAATTATTTTTTTACATTTGTTATTTACTAACTTTAAGAAATAACTCATTGCTTCTTTACTACAAGAAGACCAGTGTAATCCTTTGCTATCATGCCTTAAACTACTCATTAGATAGCCATCATTCCAATTGCATTTCTTTGCTCCGGGTCCTCCAATATAAGATAATGAATCATCACCATCATGTGGAGCACCCAGTCTATAAATATGGATGCATTTAATTTAACGATTTTGTTTATATTATGATAGAACATTAGATAATAAAAATAAATTATAAAGTTCAGTTACACATGGCCAACTTCATGAGCTGCAGTGGCAATTCCACTAAATCCTCCTGTATCTTCTAATACTGCCACAGACCTGTCACTAGAACGAACATCATGTTTACATGCTCCACCATTATAACCAAGTCCTACAAATTTAATTTAAACACTTCAATATTAAAGAAAATAAAGTTACACTGTAAAATTCTAGACTTGACTCACCCCTAGATGCTGGATTACAAAAACCAGATTCCATCATGCACATATCTAAACTGCAATTATTTTAATAATTCTTACATTAGTTATTGCTTTATAATTATTAAAACATGAAAATGCAATCATAACATACTTGGTCATTCCAACTGCAATATCATACATATCACTAGTAAATCGTTTCTCTTTGTGCAAATATTTGCTAAGAGCCTCTAATGTTCCTTTATCTTCTAATAAATCTCTACCTTTGTAATGTTCTTCCATATAAGGTGCAGCACCTTCCATCTACAATATAAATAATTGCATTGAAATTTTTTCATTTACAGGGCATAATGACGACAGAAGCTGTTTACAGTTATTTAAAACTCAAAAACAGGCCTTACAGCGCCATTGATCTTGCTTCTACTTTGGACAAAGAAAAGCATGGTAAAGCTGCAGTTCAAAAAGCCTTAGATAAATTAGTTGACAATGGAAAAATTTTTGTGAAAGTAAGTAGTTATTTATTATACTAATATATTTATTTTATTTGTATATTAATTTTGAAATACAAACTTTTTAGGCTAATGGCAAACAAAAAGTTTACTGCATTATTCAGGACTCTAAGCAAAATTTAGAAGAACTAAAAAGAATTGAAAGAGAACAAGAAACTCACTGTAATGAACAATTAAAAAAATTAAAAGAACTAGAAATAGAACTTAAAGCACAAGAAGCTGTTTTTAGTTCTATTACATGTGGTATGAGCTTGGAAGAAGCAGAAAAGGAACGGAATCGGTTACATGAAGGTAATGGAAAATTATCATTGAAATTAGATGAATTAATGGAAGCCTCAGGTACAGAAGATATGACTGCAGTTAAGAAGAACGCTGAAAATAATTTAAACCAGTATAATCGTGAGTACTCCAAAAGAAAACGAATGTGCAGTGAAGTTCTTGATTGCATATTAGAAAGTTACCCTGGTAGTAAAAAGCAACTTCATGCAGAAATTGGAATTAATCCAGTTTAGTAAATTGTTATTGTTACAAGTATGTAAATAATTATTTTTCTAGAATTTAACAGTTTTAAATTTGTAAAGAAAATTAAAAAACGTTTATTTATACAATTTTATAAAATAATGAATCTCAAAATATTTATTTTCATCAATTTCATTGAGATCTTTTGAGTTGACAAACTGAATCACAGTTATATATTTAATTTAACATTTACATAATTCTTGTTACTATGTAGCAAAATGTTTATATAAAATATTATAAGACTATTTTTTTACGAAAAGAACATACATAGGAATGTACATATATATATGTATATGTAAATAGAATGAATAAATTAAATTAAAGCTTAATTAAATGGTGTTAATTATTGGAAATATATAAATGCATAAAATGTATTGAATGCTTACCGTAGGAATAACTAGACCTGCTACATTTAATCTTACTTTAGGATCACTAATTTCTCTGTATCTTAAATCAACACCATTCCAGAAAGCTGCCATATATTTTGCAAGAGCTTTGATATCTTTTCCATGTGCCCTAATAAGAATTAAAACATGGGTATCAGATTAATCATGTTAGTTTCGGTGATGCAGCTGGTTGGTTGCATATATTAAATTATTCATGCAATAATGTTTAATACTTACTGATATGTCTTATAATCAACCATTATCAAGAGCTGAGGATAAACTGTATGAAATGTAGATCTTTTGAATCTATTATTGATTAATCTAAAATCAAAAAGGCTATTCCAAATAGCTTGACTTGTCTCTGTAATTATATGTAAAATATTTGTTAAAATTCTTTATTACTTTACTACAATTTATTTTAAATTTACTTTTATTTACTTAAAGTTCTTCCTATTACATTAGTGAATGGATCATTTGTTTTGTATACTACATGGGGCGACGTGTTGTAGTTATAGGGTTGTTTCCGATTGTTTTTGAATCCTGTGCCTTTAATTGGAAAATGCCCCAATTTTTTTGGTATACGATTTGGCAATGGTTTTATTACCATATTATTTCCTATAATACCATCCTAGACAGAAATATAAAATTTAAATTAATATAGAAGAAAATTTACGATTATTATGTGTATAGAGAGAGATCAAATAATTAAAATTCAGAAGACCTCTAAAATTGAATTAAGTTACTCATAAATCATTACTATATTGATATTTCCATTGGAATCCTTATCCATTGTGACAGAAGCCTGATTGTTCGGGTCTTGATAAGTACGGAAATCTTCCGGCCAAACCTAAAATATTAAAATAATTGTAATGATGGCTGTAATTGCTGAAAAATTTAAAATTCTAGAATAAATTTTATACATTATCAATTTTTGTATATCGGATTCCTAAAGGTTCGAAGATATCTTTAGTCGCAGTATAAACCGGAGTATCTCTTCCTAACAGTATATGATCAGTTGGTTCTAAATATAGTGTAATATCTTGCTCAAACGCCCGCAGATGTACTTCAGTTGTGGTTGAACGAACTTTACGGGTATGATGGTTATTCGCATCGTGAAATACATGGGCAATTTCGTATTCAGGAACTGGAAATTGTATGAAGTGTAAATTACAAAATTCTTCAAGGTTTATGAAGTTAACATTTTTTTTCAATTATTTTTTTCGAAAGAAATTATTCAAATATTTATTAAACATTTATTAAAAATTATAAAAACAAATAAGATTACCTGAATCATGATCCGTGTTAAATATAGATCGAATTTCATCTTTGGTCAGATAATCCTGAACCTTACAAGAAAAAACATTTTAATAAATATTATTTAGTTGAGGAAACCATAATTAATTATAAATAACTTACATTCTTTACATTTAAACCGTGGGCAAATACAAATGCACTAAAAATTAATTTGACGAAAAGAACTTCGACACACGTTGGCCATTTATCTAAAACAAAAATAATAATGATTATCCACAAGCTATTCTGACGAATATGAAAACCAAAGCGGTAATTAAGTAACAACCATTCATCATTTTTGCTGTTCGCGTTATACGAACAACCAAAGAGAAAATGGCTAAAATTTTTGGGGCAGACCGTAACGTTCCCTCGAATACGTCATATTGCGATTGACAAAAGAACACTTGCGAGTGATTTGCACAATGATAATTGTATCGCTGACAAATATTTGCGTGAGAACTATAATAATAGAGAAATCATTAGACTTATAATATTTGTATAAATATAAACCGGCAGTAATTATTCGATGAAAAAATATGTACTTTATACGTTACTGTTTGTTATTCCCGATTTGAAACAACCTTTTCCGTACAGAAAGATAATTATAGCAATGCTATAATTACAAGTAGTTATAATTCCATTAAATACTATTCTTATGTTTTAAGTATGTTGATATATTATTTCATCTGACATGGATCGTTTTTATTTGCTGAATTTTATACAAGAACTCACGCTGTTTTCTTAATGGATACGTAAATTGCACGCGTTAATTGGATGAAATGAATTATGGTTATCCGTTCATTCGTCGTGCGCGTTAATCGATTACGCGTTAATCTAAAAAGTTAAATAAGAAATTATGTTTAGTTATTCCGTTTTTAATTTTTAAAATACAAACGTATTATTCTGTGTAAGATAAGAATACCTCTTCCTCTAAAATTGAAATTTTTTTTAAAAGCTGTAGACGATAAATTGAAAAACAAAGTTTCCCAGATGAATGCACCGGCATTAAAATGACTTCTGCTCCTCATTTTATTCGCTACGGCAAATCACATCCTTCCAACTAACACTCAGTCTGCACTTTTAATAAATTCACACTGGAGCAATAGAAACAAATTTTATTTGACGGAATTTCGTAATCTCAAAAAACTTTGAATCAAAAGTAGGTAAACTTTCCGCCCGCCGCTCTGCAGTATCTGTACTGCACTGAAAGATGACTTTTTTGAGATCCACGAGACAAATCCTTTCTCTATATTTTACGAAATACTTCGGCATATTTATCATTCATAGCGACCTCCCGGTTTAGATTACATAATTCATTTAAATTCATCCTGCGACCTTATCCTTGTCATAACGAACAAGTCTAAAATGATGAAATAAACATAATCTGATATATGCTAATTTCAAGTTTTCAGAAGCGCATGAGTATCAATTTAAATCTACTTGCACAATTTTTTCTAAGCTTGCAAAAAGATTTACGAACTTCGGGATTGGTCTTTCGAAAATGCTTCGTAATGCAAGCAATGCTGTTTCGTGTCGTTGAAATAAGTTATATTTATTATTTTTACTATATATAATAAAGAGCTTCTGATATACAATAATTCTGCAAACATAATATATATTCTAGGCATGAGTGGACATTTTTTAAATATATTATGCATTGCTTTGGAAATTTCAAGCGATCTGATATCTCGGAAAGACACGACACTTAGGCAGCGACTTATAAAATCAATCGAAAGTATTGAAACGTCTATTGATTTATTCTGTATACAAAAGTTGATAATTATCTCATCATGATTTTTTCAAAAAATAATTGTGATTGATAATATTTACGTGTTTGAATAATATAAAAAAGTCATGCAAATGTATATATATACAAGAATTACTAAACTTTGATTTATAAGTGTATAACACACTCACGATATAATTCTTTTTTTTCTGCCGCGGCTTTTGCAGTCACAGGTTTGCCATAAAAAGGTGTAACGTTGCGCTTTCTAACTCCCTGCGCACCCGCCACAACTTATTTGTTGGACAGGATCCGGAGGCTGTTGCTCCGATCGTCGCAGAGTCGGTGGGA
>JAPYZO010002176.1:0-16114 GCA_030522905.1 Torymus flavipes
GATAACAAAATTGATTTCTAACGTGATATTTAGAAAATTAATGCATATTTTATTTTACTATTGCTGCAAAAATGTTGTCTCTAGAAGCTATAGCTTAAACAAGTTATTGTTAATCTGACTATATAAAAATACCTTATATTCGAATAGTGCATATGGATCAAATTCTGGTACATATAGCGTAATACTAAAATCGTATATTGAAACTTTCAAGTTGTATCATTTAGGATTTTAATTTATAAAAGTATTATAAAATATTTAACCTCGCATATTCTTCAGAGAATAAATTAAAATGGTCTAGGATGCAATATTTCTTTTTAGAATGAAATATACTATCATCCTGTGATATTTTAAAATGTTTAAGAATAGTATTTGATTTCAATGTTAGCTATAAAGCAAATGACATATACATTTGTTTGATAGATAAAATAAACCATTTGTTTGTTGAAAATTGTTACAATTTACCACGGATTATTAAAATATTAAGGATTACAGCATTATTTTTCGCGTATGATAGTAGTATTGAGATATATATTAGACTTTAAATAAATTACATTTCTTGAGTCGTAATGAAAAAGACCTAGTTTTTCGGTATCTTAATGAAAATTATTCCTATTCAATGTACATGTATATATTCTATATACTTAAGTTATTTTTTTTTGCACGAGACCCATTTTAGCGCATCCAGTAATACTCATAAAAAAATAATATTTAAAAACCAGATATCTTTTTTAGATCAACGAAAACAATACTTCTTTGATTTCACATTATTATATGATAACAGCGATAAAAATCAAACATAAATGGGAAAGATAATTAATATCGTCTTCTACTGTGTTCCATTTTTTTTATTCGATTTTAATGATATTTCATATCTGGAAATATAAATGATATAATAAATATAAAATCAATGTAAGACCACCTGTGGATATCTCGGTTATCTTATTCTTGTTTATATCTTTATATATTGCGACGTAACGATATTTTAAATAGATTTAACATGCTGTTTCTTTAAATTAATTATTTTATCAAAATTATTTGGAAAATATGTTATAAACAAGGAAACTTTAATAAGATCAAATTATCACGATTACTATTAATTTGTTTCTAATAATTTTAATCTGATCATTTCTAGTTATTTTAATGTTTTTTATCATATCCAAATTAAAGAAATCGTGAAAAATAATGATTGATCGAGATAATTAATACAAATTTCAACTAAAATATGATAAAAAATACAAAAATTTGGATAAGTACATGATTGGCTTGTTGTTACTGGCAATCTTGAAATCTTTTATAATTTTTCCTTCAATTTTCCACGATTACTCATATAATTGATTTTGTTAGTGGTTTTAGCTATTATGAGCGATCCTTTATCAGTTTAAACACTCAAACGCTCGAACGGTTTTTGAATTATCAGAAAATTGAAAAGCATTAAATAATCGTTTGAGACAACTTGACTTAAATTTAAATATTTTTTGTCACAACTTTAATTTAAAGCTATTTACGTTCTAGTATTTCGTTTTTTGAGCATTTTAAATGACGTCAGCTCTAACTTTCAATTGACGATGATAATAGTGTGAACCACAGGAAAGTGTAGACGGGAAAACGCTTATAAGAAACACCAGTTTTTGTGCCTTTGTCTTTATTTTGATAGCCACACGTAGGCACGAACGTGAGATGGTGAATAAATACATGGAACTTATACGCAAATGGATTATTGTAATTTTATTGCTCTGTTGATTTGCTAATTTTTGGCGCGGTTTCCCACCACCGGATTGATTATAAATAAGTGCATTACTGTCACTATTAATTAAATATTTTTTTGTATTTTTTTATGAAATGACGAATTCCTTTTTGCCTTTCTTAGCAACTTTTTACATTTCTAATAAGCTTTATCGTCGCAAAATATGAAAAATTGTTTATGCGAAACGGTTTTATCAAAAAGATTTTTTGATATTTACATTATACATTAGAATTATATATTAGATTATTATACATTAGATTTCTTAGAAGAAATCTTTTTATAGAAATTTTTTATTTTTTTGAGTTTATAGACACATTTTTCAAAGCAATACCAATCCTTTTACGATAGAAAACATCAATCCAATCCAAAAATCCCGTTTTTGTTGTAAAAGAGTCAATCATAATTACTCTTTGATTTTCTTATAGATAAATTTTCGTCATGGATTTTGAAAAAGCATGAAATTTTACGTCGGGTCTACGATATTTCTCGAAGCTGTCAAAAAATTTATTGTATATTGCCTGAAAAATGCGCCCGTTTGGGCAGGTATTCTAAATTTTTCTTTCAGATCAATATACTGTGGTGTGAGGCAGATTTATAAATTTAGGATATATTATTTTTTTATTTAATACGTCTTGCATTTACAATTTTTTAATTCCAAACCTAACCATAACTACGTTGATATTAATAAATATTATAAAATAGTACTTATTATCTTAGCGGTTTCAAGATGTTCTTTAATCTACCAAAATTAACCGATCACATCGCTTTTTAATCAATTTACTCCATTTTTCAAGCCATACCGGGGTATTCCTGTTTGAAGGAGTGGAAAATAATATTTTCTTTCTTCCATACAATCACATCAAATATTTAAAACGTATAGCACAATGAACTCTCTCGAATCATCGAAATGAAAACTTTGTGCTGCAACTCTTACTAGGAAGTGAAAACGCGGCAAACACAATCGAAACGTTCGATATCCTTGCTCACTTGCTCGTACGTGCTCACAGAATTATTACACTCTCTTAAACTTCAAAAACTCCCGTCCGTACACAAAACTTCCTGCAGAATTTCTCTCCTCGACATTTCAAAACTTTATCGCGCAGCGCGGACAGACGCACCTGGCACGTCTAAACGGTGCAGAGATCGAAAACCGTGTCTGCGAATGTACATACGTGGAGTATTTTTCCTTGCGAATCGTCGCGGCCGTGCATGTGCACTGTTTGCGTAATCACTTTCATTCGATTCGCGGCCGGCGCGTAGACAAGTTCTGCAAGATAAAACGCGCGAGAAAACGGGAGTGCGCCCGCGTACCTATGTATATGCCTGTATGCGCTCTAGCAGCGATACACGTCGATTCTATTTTGCAGCTTTACTCTAGGGGAATACGCATATAGACGAGTGTTTGTTATTTGTTATTTTCCTATACACAATTCGAAAGAAGGAACTAAGATAGCATTTTAAATATATTTTCAATATAATAATTATCATTGCGTTACAGTTTCTTTCAAAATGCTGCCTTAGATGTGACAATGAGTATATAAAAAACTAAGTTGTATTATAAATAATAATAATGTTGCAACAGAGCTTAAAAATTTCACTTGCCTCATTTCAATTAGATTTTGCTATTTTTTAAAAAGAAACTTATCGAAATGAAAGAAAGAGAGAGATGTTTTCATACAAAGAATTGTCAATATATGTTTTTTACAAAATATAATTATTGTTTTTAAATAATGTTGAGTTTTGAAAGTGTTAAAAATACATAAAGGCTTTCTCGAAGGCTCCTAATCGCAGGAAGGTTCACATATTCGAGGATAAGATTACCCGTCTTGTTCAAATCCAACAACGTTTTATCATGTGTCGATTAAAAATTATCGCTGTTCTCTTAATTTTCTCATTCGTGGCGCGATGATGCGCGAATTTTTGTAGAAGGATGCCGTCATCTCTTTTATTATTGCCAATATAGTGCTTTAACTCGTTGCTTGTGTTTTAAATTATAAGCGTGCCTGGACAACGTGGTACAAAGTCAATGAGAATTCGTTCATCAATTGATTCCGATTTAAAAATAATGAAAAAAAAAACAATGCAATATGTTACGAGTGAGAACTTACTAGAGATACGTGAATAATTTTCTTCAGAAATTCTCTAATTGCTTGACATGTGTTTTACCAGTTAATTTATTTAATAATCTTTTTACACGAGCTGTTTTTATCCACACGAATGACATTTACGTAAATGTGCATAGGAAAAGCATCCTTTGCATGTCTAAGAAGATTGTGAATACTTGAATGGAGATTTTAATTGATTTATTTCACGCTATTAAGATACTATTCTATTTTAATTTTACCTTGCTATAAGTACTGACAACTTTTTTACGTTTAGAATACTGCTATTCTAAATAAGTAATTCACATCATTACAAGTACTAATATTAGATGTACATGAATATTGTAAATATAACATTCTTTATATTTCATTTGATTTTTTTTATGATTAAGTTGATTTATTTAATTACTTTCAAATAAATTGTTAATTTAAAATATTTACTATGCGACTTTATACACTACTCTATGCTATTTACTATATACTCATCAGTCAAAAGTTAATTTAGCATTTCTAAATCTTTATTTCCTATAATATAAGATTAGAAGTCGTACATTACTCAATTGGCAGAAAAAGAATTAATCGTTCACTCCAAAGTATCTTGCAATCCTTATGGAAACACTGATTTATCAAAAATAAATATTTATATCTCAGAATACGTGTTATCTGTTTTCACAATGTACTGTTTAATTTTTGATTGGTAATAAATCAAAGTATTTTGATTAGCGCTTTCAAAAGTTAATAAATATGTGCATCTATAACCTTGCATGTTTATATAAAAAAGTTGTTAGTAATTTTATCACACTTACTTTTTACAAATGCCATTTCAGGGACGATAGCATATTCTAGAAAAATATGCGAATGGGATCTGTGATTTTGAAATAAACAGTGTAATTGTCAAGCGGTTGTATTAACTACAAGGTATTAATTAATGACACGAATATCAACAGAAGCAGTCGATAAAAACATTACTGCGGTTTAAAATGCAAAATATGTTTATGATAAAGTACAACTAACAAAATTGTGAAAGAACGAAATATTCTTATTCTGTTTTAATGTTGAAAAATGATTTTGAACGAACATTGTGAATAATTTTTATTTTTATAACATTAAATGTTTATATCATAGTTACGTATTTATCGACTTTATACTTTGACTTTCAAATAGGTATACAGTTACAGTTGATAAACTTTTTCTAGTATGCTATAAAAGAGACAGCAAAAAAAGTCTAATATTAACATCGTTTTTAAATAAAAGATATACTATTTAAAATCAGGTCCGGATAATACTAATAAAAAGAATTGATGCGAATGATATACTCGTTTAATATAAAATTTAGGAACGGCTATGATGTTTCTTATATTCTATGGACTACACAGTGAATTATTATTCAACGAGATAGTTTATCTGAGTAAAATGATAAGATTTGTAGCATCGAGTATAGATTATTGTACAAAGGCTAGATAAAAGTGATAAAAACTATATATAGCATTACTTTCTAGAAATTAGAAAAATACAATTCACAAAGTAAATAATGTAACGTTTCAAAATACCATTTTACCAAAACTGTGATTTACGAATAATTTCGACAAGAAACGCAATATCTAATGTAATGGAGTGTTTATCCAATGTCTATACCCAAACGCCCGTAAAAGGCCGATTGCTTATTACTCCGCAAATATTCAAGCATGCTTTTTATTTCAAGTATACGTACAATCTGCGCGACGCCAAGAAAACCTCTCTATTATTCAAAAATTACCTGTTACCGCCTTCGTCCATGATTCCGTCGTTTAGAGTATTGAATACTGTACTATATCCCTGGCACTCTTCGCTTACGATACTTAACTCTGAAGATATAAGTATTACGCGCGTGTCTTGGAGCAGTCGGCAGTCGCGAGCCGAATGAAATGATGCGAGGTTTGTGACGCTCTTTTGCCGCTCTTCGCGCTCATCCCACACTGCACACAGACAAGAAGACAGATAGAGAGAGAGAGAGAGAAAGAGAGGGAGTAGAGCGCAAAGATATCTATATACTTACACATGTGAAGCAGCTGCAGGCAGCAGACTGAAGAGCTGCAGCGTCTATTTCATAAGCCAAGTTTTGAAATAATCTCCTTTTTGTCTAATTTGTAGCTAATTTTTTCTACGTCTCTTTTCGAGATATAGTGCAGTGGCTAGTGTAGTTTGAGGTATAGTTGTTGCGGGCTAATCGGCGGGCGCAAAATTCTCGACTTGTTCAGAACTCTGCCCGTTCGTGTTTAACGCGCACACTGAGAAAAGGATTTGGTTACTATGTTAACATGGCATTATAACTATTAACATGCGTATATGTTTAGATATGTCCAAATGTACGCATTGTAACAGTTACAATGCTATGTTAACAGTTAAGTTACCATGTTCTCATAAACAATTCCAATATGTTACCTGAGAACATTAATATTGTAATAGTTACATTATCATCAATTTACTGTAACATTTTAACATGTTTCCCTAGAACATTGATATTTTAATAGTTACAACATCATCGATTTACTATTACACTAACAACAATTATAAAAAGAAAAATAAATATTATAGATAAAAAAATTATTAATAATAATAATATAATTACAATAATGTTAATTTATTGTTTCAAAGAAAAAAATAATATTACTGATAAAAAAATTAACTGTAACGGTCTAAAAAAATTTTCAACGTTAAGTTCATACAATCTTTTATAATTGGTTACATTTAACGCATGTGTGATTCTGTAACTTTTAATATGATTATTAAACCCAGTAGTTATGAATTTCGTGTATTAGTAAATATAGATAATGTAACTATTACAATATCACACGTTTGCAGATAATATACTGAATTTAATAGTTAAATTATTATATTTTAATATTAATAATATTACGGTTTATCCTTAAACATGTCAAATACTTGTATTTCAATCAGATAAATATGTTAACAGTAACAATTCTTCTCTCAGTGCATCACGTGACCCCGACTGTACCACGTATGTATCCTCTCTGTACCATATGTTAGTGTTATTTAAAATTACACAAACTTTCGACTGAAGCCGCTAGATATTATTTTTGTAATAACTACTTTAAACCTTAGTCTATAGAAAAGCCACTTCTGTATCTTTTTGTGGATTAAAAATAGCGACAGTAATCCTTAAATTTGAATCAGTTTTGCCACTGAACTTCTCAGTGATCCATATTTTCGTTGGTTTTTAACTGATTTCACTAAAAAAATCAGTAAATTTTATTTCTTAAATTGGTACAAATTATATCTCCTTAATAGCAGGGGTTACATTCAACCAGAGCGCTCGAGAGGCCGCTCGAAAGATCCGCGACGGTGAACTGAACACCGTCGAAGCATTAGCGAAACCCGGTAAGTCCTGAGCTCAAGGGCCCGGCGTTGCGCAAATAACTCCGATCGATTCACCTCGAACACGAGCGGATGGCGTCTGGCAGATTTTGTTTAGTAATTGCTTATTGTCGTTGCTCATACAGCAATAAATCTGCGCCAAATCTCTTAACCATCTTGTAACCACTATTGTTTTTCTCTCTGTGGTCGATGCTCTTTTTAATCTGCTTACTATTTAACCAGTGAAAGATTACTTTGTTGGCTTAGTGGAAAAACGTGTCCGCTTTTCCAACAAAAAAATCGACCTGTCCGCTTTTCCAACAAAAAACTCGACGTGTCCGCTTTTCCAATGAAAAACTGAGTGTCCGCTTTTTCCACTAAACCAACGACTTGTTAATCAGAAAAAATGTGAAAACAAAGCTAACTAATTGAACTAAAGGAACAGCGATAACACACTGAAAAAGAAGCGAAGATTCGATAATATGACCTGTGCGTTATTCTTATTACTTATTCGAACAATGACTATTCGCGGTTTCATAGTTGTATACTCATGACTTGATGACTATTCATTGATAATTAATAAATTTTTACTGTCTTGAATTTCGACAGTATACACTGAGAAAAGAAAATCTTTACATTAAAAATATACTTTTCTAACTATAAAATCCTGATGTTATTTTTGCCAAAGTATATATTTCTTAATAGTTAACAATATTTTTTAATAATTTAGTAATATTCCTTAACAGTTAAGACGCAGCTCATTGGTTGAAATTTTCTACAATTTCAAAGACATGGTTTCTTAACTATTAGGAAATATTATTTAGCTGTTAACGAACATTCGTTTGTCCGTATCCAAACGTCCGTTCGTTCATATTTAATGACGTTCCTTTAATGTAATAATTTTCTTTCCTCTGTGTAGTTTACATGATCACCACTAGGCGGCGTTGTGTAAAACAAAAGTAAAAATACACGATGAAGATATATAAGTCTCGATCTAAATGTATTACAAGTGCTCCATATTTCATTATATAAGAATGCCACACAGGTGACTATTAGATCGCCGATTCATCTGATTCCGTTTGTCCATCTAACTATACACAGATATGGAAGAAGCCCCAGCTTGGTTTGTGGCATTTGCTAATGAGACTCGTGATGCGAACCATAGATGTTTCGCGGCAATACAGAACCTCTCTGATAGAATTACTACACTCGAAGCCACCACTAAATCTCAATATGATTTCAACCAAGCTGAAATCAAGGCTATACGTGAAGAAACGCAGTTACTTTTACACAGACAATCTCTCGTCGACGAGCGCGTTAAGTAATTTTCCCATCGCTTCAGTAATTTTTCAAGCTATTATTTAAGATAGTATTTAAGAATTATGTATAACATTTGAGCTAAGAGTTAAGTAATAACTTAAAATGTTATTCAAAGCATTAATTGAACGATAATTTAAGTCATTACTTAACACATTAATTTTTTTGCTTAGACCCAAAGCAGAACTTTTTTAATTTTATTAAGTAATAAATATGATAAAAGCATTATATGTTATTAGAATTTCACTAAAAATATGATATTATAATTTGATACTGTGTATATATAAAGATTCGTTCATGTTGATGTTATAGTCATGCACGTGAAATCCTATTTTCTTTTAATAAATTACGTTCAATACATTATATATTTTCTATACACTTCTAGTTTACCGCATTTAGAATCGATGCATATTGACAGTTCAGTGACATTGTAGCAGGTTAAAAAGAATGTATCATAAAGTTTTTATATCTGCTTAGAGATTTTATACAAAATTGTCTATATTTAACATGTAGATGCGCAGTTATAACTTCTTTGCTTCAATTAATTTAAAAATTTTAAGATAATACTAGTTTTACAAAGAACGTACAAATTTTTAAAATAATATATAACAAAATTCAAGTTCATAGATGCAATTTTTAATTATATCCAAACACAATGTACTAAGATGTGACTAGACACCAATGGAGAGGTCAATGGATGATCCCTGAACTCAAAATCATGATAAAATTAAGTTCCTATTACTTGTTTGTAAAAAACTAATATTTTCGAAAGTCCGTACAAATTTGTTTACAATTTGACGTATGACATGTTAATAGCACGCATGATAACATTGCAAAAATCGGTAAAATTTGCAAGGCGCCAAACTTGAACAATAAATGTGCAACTTATTGTAGGATAAATTGATCTTAACGCCCCTGTTTCAATAAATACATCTCTCTCGTATTAACAGGAACAATGGTGATTCAATAATGACTTTAGAATATCTGCACTTGGTGAGCGGGTCTTATAAACGTTTATATATTTATAATTACGTAATACAATTTTCATTAATTATTTCTTTTATTTAATATTTACATCCATGCTTCTGGTTTGCATGTTTAAAAACCACATTAGCATCAAATTAATTAAGTTATAAAATTACATTTAAAATTAGTAGTTACAATAAATTCTTACTTTTATTGATTTTCAGAGTAGTTTTTCAAATTAATATTGTACTAAATCACTAAATGGTTACTTATCCTCCATTTAAAATTTGGTTAAATAATATAAAACTTATTGTAAAATTATTTTCATTCCTGTGATTTATTTTAGTTAGATTAAAAAGTTAAGGTCGAGAACATGTAAAACTTTACCTGCCAAAAATATCAAAAACGCCTCCATATGTGCGCAAGGACAAATCCTCAAATACCCGTTAACTGTTGATAGGTGGCAATTTATGTAGCTATGAATAGTGGAATCGATAGAGAAGGTTTACGACCCTTACAATAGCCGCGGAAAATCGAACTGCATGGAGTGTAACGCATCAGTTCGTACGTTGCAGTATATGGTACGTAATATTAGTTCAGATGAAATCAAATGATTGAGAATTGTGCACATAATAATGAAAGCACATTTCTTTACCTTTAACGTCCCGTTACATTTAATAATTTTGAAGCCGCTGTATATACTACCACTACTCATTTTTCTTTAGAGATCAGCAGAACATGAAGAGATCATGATTCTTATATCTTCAATAATAATTGTTTTCTGTAACGAAGAAAATATTTACAACGCTCGTTTCTGGTGGCGGTCAGTGCAACATTCTTGTAAAAATTGATTTTCAGTTGCTCACTAAAGATATATATTTAGAAGTGATTGGTTGGGTATGTAGTCAACTCGGTTATTTTAAGATAAAAATTATATTTATTGTTCTTTGTTGAATATTTCCATAAATATCACAGGAGTATGTGAAAAATCTTTGGGTATTTAATTTTTTTTCTGATTTATACTGATAATTATGCTTTTTATCACTTCCTTTCTTTTATCGATTTTCATCAATTTGTAAATCAGTAATCATTTAAATAAAGAATTTTCAAAATTTAACATAATTTGACGTGTTTAGAATAAAAGTAATAAAAACAATAGAAACTGTACACAATATTGTAACAACATAAGCATATTCTCCCTTTTCAAATTTAAGTTTTTGATTTTTCAAAAATACTAATTTTATTACTAATTAAGTACAATTAAATTGTGTGTAAATAATTAAATAACATTAATAAAATATTTTACAGGCAAGCAGTTCTATGAGAGACTAGTCAATAATCACGTCCGAAAATTGCACTGCATAGACATTCCTGATATTTTGGTGTTCTCTTCAGGTGTAATTCATCCCTGAATATGGTCTGCCAAAATGTTTTTATTATGAAAGTCTCTTTCAATGTTATAAAACCAGTTGATCACATTATTCAAAGGTAGAAAGACTTATGACATTTTCTTAAGCGAACGATATTTACGCTATTTCCATCTGTTCTGTTTTCTAAATCTTTCTACTTTTGAATTCTATGATCATTTGTATTTTATGTTAAAGTAAACTCTCACAAATTAAAAAACACGCTCGTTTTCTTCTATCACTCTTTCGATCATAGAGTCAGACAAATTATACAAATCAACTTCCGTCAATTTTCGAAGAATTGCATCCGTACAGACATCGGGCAAACCGTTTTTGGTAAGCTCGAACGAGATATTCGACAGGACATATTTAGCGCACTCTATGACTTCCATCGGTATTCTTCGTCCGTATAATAACCTGGCCAGAATGAGGGGTCCGAAAATAGGATAGTTCATGAAAAATGTCATATCATCCATGCATTTTTCTAGGTTTCCGTGCAACGAATACCGAGCTATGTCGTTCGGACTGCTGCTAATGATGTTACGTAGCGACACGTACTTGTTGAAACTGAAGTCGCTGGTCATTTTATTCAGTTCCACGAGACATCGTTTCCCGTATTCGAGGTTCCATACACTTGACGACATATGATAGAACCCCGAGTCTTGCTCACCGACGCACGGCCTGAGGCCCAGCATGTTTAGCTGTATTTGATGTTGTTCCGATAATTCGATAGGGCATGGGCATAGCCATGATTGCCGCGATCTTAGCGGTTCGAAGTTGGCGCCGAAGTACGTAAGAGCTTGCGCGCATTCGTGATTGTTCTCAAGCCACGCAAGTTTTAGCGCAGAACAATCGGCCCCGTTTTTCGCGTCGATGTCTATGTCGCGTTTACCAGCCACTAAAAGTTCGTGAAATATTTTCATGTAGAGCATCAATATACGGTTGAAGAATGTATTATCATCTGCAATAAAAACAAATCAATATTGTGATTACAAAATGTCAGAAGGTTTTTCTAGGACTAGAAAAATTTAAGATCCGTAATATGAAATACTTTTTAATGTAGGCTTGTATTCTCTCTAAATTTACATCAGTGCATAAGCAATAATTGAAGTTTAGAGCGTATACTATCCACAATTTTAATTATATGGCTACTCAACGAAGAATATGCACTTCACAACATAATATATAGGATTAGACTAGTATTTTTAGCAACAAGCGTGAAAAATGTAATTTTTAGTTAATAGCATTATATATCAAGAGAATTCGTATTTCCCGCATACTATTAAAAATTAGTCAGTCCAGAGCACGTGTAAATTGCTACCCGAGCTGAAGACGAGGGTGGCAAACATGTGCTCTGGGATGGCCCTCTTTATCCCCAGGAGCAAAAGTGGTACTTTCCGACAGAGTATGGTAAAAAAATAGTTATTCATGCTAAAAATACGACATAAAAAACATGACGTGAGAAACATGTTTTCTTATGTATTTTGAGGTGTTCAATCCCATATCTCAATTTAAATTGGGGGGTTTCCCGCTCTAATTTTGTTTAAATACCGTTTTATTGTCAGGAAATCCTAAAGACCAGAGAAGGGCACACTCTTACAAGATTATCTGAACGCTTTCTAGTTCCTGATAGTAAAACAGTATTATTAACACCAAAAGTCCTGGAAAGCCGCTATTTTAACTTGATTTGGATTCAGCATCTCAAAATACGCAAGGAAACATCTTTCTCATGATGTGTCCAGACATAATTTTTTTTAAATTAAAATTTTTAACTTTTTGCTTTTTAAATGAGTATTTAACGTAATATAGGCTGTATTTGATTTGAAGTAATAATAAAGTAGTATAAAAAATTCTTACTTTCTTGCCATTTTTTCCAGCATTTATTTTTAACAACTTTGTGAAGCGGAAGATTGCCCTCTCGATCGGTAAGTGTAACCGAAGCCCCGGCCTTCAGCAGCAGTTGAATGACATCCAAATCAGCACTGTTACAAGCTATATGCAAAGGCGTCTGCATCATAATGTTTTGTCGATTGGGATTAGCCTTGAAGAATAGAAGTAATTCGACGTACCATGCGCAATTATTTATCACTGCGTAGTACAGTGGAGTTTGCCCACATTGGTCAAGTATATCCACTGGAGCGCCAGAACCTAGAGATTCCTTAACTTTTTCTATGATACCGTCAAAGTGTTTCTTGTGGCCGAAGATCATGTGCAAAGCTGAGGAACCCATCTGATTTTGAAGACGAAGGTTGGCGCCGCTGTTTACGAGTAATTCCATGACGTCGTAGTTGTGCGGTGTCAAGGCTAAATGCAAAGGTGACTCACGCGCGATATAGGTTTGGGCGTTAACATTGGCCCCTGCGTCAATGAGCATAGCCAAAGTAATCGGACTCCTCTTCTCCCCCACAACGCAGGTGTGCGCAGGTGTCGCACCGCACAAGTTTCTGACATCAACATATACCCCATCGAGCAGTAGCTTCTTCACCATCTCGTTATCGCCCTTGTACACAGCAAGGTGTAGTGCTATGCTTTTTAATAGACTGGGCGGGTCGTTGAGTCCAAATTCGGCATTAGAATTATCAGGTACGGCAGCGGGAAAGCTCCAAATGACATACAGCAAATCGTACGTCTTTGCATCATATGCCGCCTGATAGTAATTCCAGATTTCTTCCTCGGCCTGGGTAACACGGAAGTATGACTTCAGTGCTGCTAGCCATATCCGAACAATTGAACCATCTTGTTGCTCTATGGCTAACTGAATAGGTGTCTTGTTCTTAGCGTCCTTTTCGAAAAAACTGGCACCATTTGATAACAGCATTTTTACTATATCCTTGCGTGAAGTTCTCACGGCAATATGTAGAGGCGTTTTCTTAGACTTATTTTTTGCATTGATATTCGTACGGGGATCCTTCAATACACTTTGTACAAATTCAATATTACTGTTTGCCACAGCATAATGCAACGTTGTGTAGCCGGCAAAATCACGGTGAATCGGGTTAGTGATATTTAGATCTGCACCCCTGGCCAACAAGCTATTTACGACGTCAAAGTAGCGATTTTGATAAGTATCGTCTCGGTACTTGTAAAAACCTGCCTTTTTTTGCACAACGATCTTATAAATGCGTGTGTCGTCTAAAAACAACTTGAACATTTTTTCACCGTTGTTCTCGTGAGCCATCTCGAACGGTGTTTGACCGTTACTGTTCTTGATAGATAAATCAGCGCGGTTTCGCATAAGTATTGCCGCTCCAACACTGAAGCTATTCTGTATGCATATATGTAAAGGTGTGAAACCACCGTATCCAATTTTTTTGGCGTTGAGTTTGGCGTTGATATCAACTCTACCAATTGTGATAAAACGCTTCATAACGTTTTGATTATTACCAACGATCATACACGCGATGTGAAAGTGTGTGAGACCTTTTTTGTTCCGTGGATTGACATCGAAACGCATACGCCGAGACTCCAACATCATCCTCTCGATGTTGTGCAAGCCAAACTCGTCGGCCATATGTAGGGATGTCATACCATTAGCATCCGGTATACATAAATCTATGTCGCTTTTCAATAATATTTCTATTATTGATTCGTACTGACACGTTACAGCGATGTGCAGTGGTGTGTAGCCCTGCCACACAGGAGAAGTCGATCCGATGACTTTGTTGAGCTCAGTTGTAGTATACCTGCCGCATATACAAAAAGTTAAAATTATCGTAAAATTATTGTAGTAAAAAGTTAAGTTCAGTTTTTTAATGTACCTTTTTCTTATTTTAAAGTTTGAAAAAATGGTTATAAATATTTTTTAATTAAATTGATTTGAACTAATTGTCCAGAGTATTGAATAACTGGCGAAAACTAAAATTCACTCAGTTATATTTACAAAAAGTTTAACACATATAGTATAGTATCGAATTTTTAAAAAATTGTCTTGTTCATTAATTGTAATATTTTTGCAAATATTTATCATAAAAACAAATCAAAAGAATTATCAAAGTAGATAGAAAAGTTTTTTATTTTTATATTATTTGATAATCTATGACAATCTATTAAAATGAATACAAAAAAATTAAAATTTTATTCATTTTTTAACCTTTTTGGTAATTAATCTTGTTTTTAAAAAGGATTTAAGAAGGTTCGCAAAGTTTGATAGATTTTTAATTAAAATTAAAATACTGTGAAACAATAAATTTATACTCACTCTAGTAAACTAGTAACTCTTTCCTTGTCATTTTTTGCACAGGCAATGTGCAATGATGTCCATTGGTGATACTTTTGCAATTCATCAAAGTATGAATCATATGTATTATTTAAGAGCAACTTGATAATTTTATGATCTTGTAGTTCAGCAGCCAATTGTAATGGAGTTTTTTCATCTTTGTTTAATGCTCTTAAAGAAGCACGTCTATCCATCAGCATTTCTATAATTTCTACATTTTTTATTTTTATGGCTTCGTGGAGCGGTGTATCGAACAGGAAATTGATTTCGCTATTGACTCTGAATCCAAAATTGATCAAATATCGTGAGATAGAAATTTGTTTTTCCAAAATTGCAAGCCTTAATAATGCGTAATCAGTATATGTAGAATCATCTGTCTTTATAACATCATTTAATAATGCATTTTCTACATCACTGAGTTGTCCTTTCATTATATATTTTATCATATTCTGACTAACTTCATAGTATATATCATGATCAACTATACAGTCCATGGTGGATAAATGGTAAATAAATAATAAAGTGTGAGTGAAATTCTTTTTTGTTTACTTTATACTTTTATCTGTAAAAAATTATTGTTATATTTTATTATTATACAAAATTGAAATAAGAAAATTAATAGTACATCAATCACTTTTTAGGCGGTGGAGGTATTTTATCAGAATGGTAAAATGTTAAATGGGTATTTTCTCAGAAAGGTAAAAAAACGAATTAGAATATCTTGTGATAGAAGGGGAAATTTTCTGAATGTTTAAAAATGTATAATATATAAAAATTCATATATACCTAACGATTAAATTGTATAAAATACAGTTATTTAGAAAAGCTAAAATGCCGACAAATGAGTTGAAAATCGTATAGGAATGAACGTTTCAGATTTTTCGGAATTTTATTTTTCTAATAAAAAATATTTTTCTTAACTCAGGCATGAAATAGGGCCTTTTTCACGTGTGAAAGTAGGAGAGAAAATTTCGCATTTCGAGCGTATTTTGTAAAAGTGGTAAGAAAT
>JAPYZO010002177.1:0-17454 GCA_030522905.1 Torymus flavipes
TGCCATCGCATAAATCACTTATTTTAATTCATTTTCAGCGCTCCATTCAGGGATTGACTCATTAAGGAGCACGAGAGAGTGGCTGCGAGGAAAAAAAAAATGTGACCGCCGAGCAAATTTAATTAATTGGCCACGGGAGTGTGTTAGTTGCAACACATTCGTTGTAAGATTGATTAAATATTAAGAGAGTAGGTGTTTGCAAGCGAGTTATTCGATATGTGTGTGTAAGTAGCGGGAGTTTCGTGAGGTTGGGTGAGATTCGAAAAATTTGCTAAGACTGTAGTTCGTGTGTTGATAGTAGAGTTAGAGAAAATAGGAATGCTGTTACGGATAAGAATGATAATGTAGATGTGACAGATTGTAACAGGTGTATGAAAAAATTAGGGAAATTTAATTTTTAGGTATAAAAGAAATTGAATTTTATATCTGTGAAAACTAGTTGTGTTAGTAATATTGTCAAGCAGGAAATTTGTCGAAAGGTTATATTTATTTTTCAATATAATCACTGATCTACGTTATCTTCTTAAATTTTATATCTTTTTTGAAAATAAGATAAAATATGATGTATAGAAATAAGATTTTATTTCCAACGCTTAAGTATCAGTAATTCTTTTCTTTCCGCGGATCATTTGAATTGTTCTAAATTCGCGGCAAATTTTCAAATATGCAAAAAAAAAATGTTAAATAATGACTTGTTATGTATACTTCCCGAAACAGAGTCCCGATTACAAAAGGAAATCTGCTATCATTGAATAAACAAATCAAATACATTTTTGCGCTTAATCTGTTTAACCAAAAATACACGGAACAGACACTCCAAATAATTCCATAAACATACAAGTCTCATATCTTTCCTCTTATCGCATACAAATAACCCACAATCGAGCACAATTATACACAGAGCCACCGCAACCAAAGTCATCCTCCATATTTCCTCCACGATATTTATAACCGTACACGCACATATCACACACACTCACGTGCCAACAATGAACGGAAATCAACTCGATTCGATGGAATCTCGCAGCTAAAGTGCCTCTCTCACTCTCTCAGCTTTTCCAAGTTAATTCATATGTACAGGGCGAAAAAAGGCAATACGACGACGAGGAC
The DNA here is from genome assembly GCA_030522905.1 of Torymus flavipes. Lineage (NCBI taxonomy): Eukaryota > Metazoa > Arthropoda > Insecta > Hymenoptera > Torymidae > Torymus > Torymus flavipes. Next base: position 1,111 of record JAPYZO010002177.1, read on the forward strand.
GAGGGGCGAATCGATTGAGATATCCTCGCGCTGCGTGACACGTCGATTTAGCGAAATTTATTTGACCGCGTACTGTTAGAGCGCTAAGTGGTAGCCCGTGTAGCGCCGCGTCGCGGAAATTTATTGGCGCGTTATGTGTTTCGGCAGAGAGTGTGAGAGAGTCTTTGTTTTTTCTTTTTTTTTGCCGCGATGGGTGGCGCGTGTACACGAGGAATGCGGTATATAAGTACGGGGAAAATAGGAGAACCGTGTTGTTGGGGAGTTTGTTGACGAGAATGAGTGATTTATGGGAACGCCGCGGGGAATTTATACACAAATTTGTGAAAAAATTTTTTTTGAGGTTGGATTGGGATTGTTGGTTCGACAATTAATACTGTAACAATATTGATGTAATATTGTTATGACGTAAGTAGCTGTAAAATTATATAATATTACTGCAATGTTGCAACAGTATTGATGTAATATTGTTTTGGTATATATTTAAGGGTAGTTTAAAATGTTACACTAAAAGTGAGTAAGCATGCATCGGAAAAACTTCATATTACGCTCTTCTATGCGTTTTCATTAATTTCTAAGATTTCTATGACTCCACCCGTTCCTCTCCATCATATAAACAGGAAACAAAGGATAATGCCGATTTTTACGGGCCGCGTGCACCATAGCAATTCTCCACTACTTCCAACAATACTCATTGTCCCCGGCACCCCGAAAAAGATATCACTCTCCTCTCTCTCCCGCACACATAGAGCGAGACAATCTCGTTAAGCGCCTACTCTCCGCGACGCAATATCTCGCCCTGGAAAAGAATCAAGCGCGCGCAGCTCAACATCTTCATAGCCATGCTATTCTCCGAAAATAAAACTGTCCCCTCTCGGATTGATATTAAAGAGAGCGCGGAGAAGTTTATAAGACTGATTGTGAGAAGGGTGTGTCTCCTTCTCTCCGTATACTTATATACAGCGCGCAGTCAAGTGGCGCGCGCGCGCGCGTATACTCTCCAAAATCCCGGAGTGTGAATGGACGTGGGCCTGCAGTGCGGCGCATTGTATACGCGAGAGCCGAGAGGGAGCTACTCCAGTCCATTATATTCTTGCGCGCGCGCGTTTTCCGCTTTTCCAAAGGGCGCACAAAATAGCGAGGTGTAGTAGCTCTAGTGCCTATACAGCCTGTTCCGTGGGGGTAATTTATAGCGTGACTCCGAGGAATGTCACGAGCGAGAGAGAGGTGATTATGACTGTGGAGTGAGAAGGAGCTTTCTCACGCAGGCCGATGCTCTGCGTGCCGGATTGGGGGTTTTGTTGGGCGAAAATCCTTTTTACGGGCCACCTCGTTCTTTGAAATCGTTGTAAACGGTTGTTGGGAAACTCAAATAAAGGAGTATAGTTGGGTAGGTTGGCGAGTGTGTTGGTTAAATTGTTAATGTTCTTTGAGATAGAGGTTTAATGAGCGATTTTGATGGATTTTAACACGGAGAGGAAGACGCGAGACAGACTCATTACACTCATAGTAAAAATTGGTATACATAAATTACAAAATCATAGCTATTTTTCAATGTTTCTTTTTTATTTGGATAAAAGGCAACGAATTGTACAATTATCCAAGTCCCGAAATTATTTTCATAATATTTAGTACTATAGAAGTAGATAATGAAGAATGCATTTCAAGAACGAAGAGTCGAGACAAACTGATGTAAGTCTTGTAAGTAACTTTGAAATTCTTTTTACATCGTTTGCGTCTTGATCAAATCATAACATAAACACAATGTTTTCTCATGTTTCAGAGGCAACGTTGTAGCTTTATATCTTCAAAATATTTATCCTTAATTTAACGTTGGTACGATTCTGAAATCGTAAACATCAAACATAACGAAAAAGTTGTTTACCAAAGTGTTGTGGTCATTAAATTTATTTGTAGCATATGTTTTAGAAAGATAGTAAAATGAAAGAGATTCTATCGTTATCAGGTTCAATCTTTCACATATATTAACTGATATGACCAACAGGAAAAAAAAGAATATTATTTTTTGAGAAAAGAATAAACTTTAACTAAAAACTGTTAAAATTTCTTGTAAAAATACTTTAAAGTTACTTTACAAGAAAAAGCCTCTATTTTAGTTTTAGACTCTTCAAAAATACAATCACGTCTTCAGTGCTTTATTAAATCATATATTTTCGTCAACAGCGATAGCCGCTGAACCTTCCTAAAAAAGCTGCTCGATAACCATAAATTCATCTAAATTTATAAAGCGCAGTTCACTTAAATATATATCAGCCGCACCATATTACATTATCAAGTGCTTTTTTACTCCCCCCACGTAAGCGTAGGAAAAAAAAGTTAGTCACTCGCCGAGCTCTAAGATTTCCTCGAACTCGCTGTCGTTTCTCTCCACGTACATATACGCATCTGCGAGAGATATATCTTTGCGCAATTTGGGTTAATTGCTCATTAATAATAGTCCATTGTAACAAATTCGATAAGTCCCACTTCTCGATTGCGCTCTTTGATCTCCGATAGGCCGGAATCAATATTCATTAATTACGGCAATATAACTTTGATTCTGTTTACTTCTTTTATCGAGTACATAACGCACTTACACACATACACACGAGCGATTGCGATAAGCGTTATAGCGTCACTCGTCGCTATTTTGATGGCCGATAAAAGAATTAGTATAAAATTAATTATCTCTCATCGGACAATTTCACAAATCAACAGATTGTGTTATTGTGTTATTTATAAAGCGAGAGAGAGAGAAAGAGAGGGATGCTTGCGTTAAATATTTGAAATGTACACTCTTAGCTGAATGAAGGCGACTTTTAAATATTATCTTTTGGAATGAGAGTGTAGGGATGTGTTTTGGTAACATTATCGTGAAGTTGAATAAACGGTATTTTGTGTAAACGTGTGTGCAGTTATCGTTTCGCTGACTCGTCGCAATGCGAACCTAAGTCATGCCGGGGATGATGTATATATCTGGAAATTTCTAGAAATAAGTAACAACATTTCTTTCGTTGTTACTGACGAGGATGTTTTTTATTAAAGCTCAGAGGCAGGACTTTACAACGTTGTAATAAGGAGAAGCTGAGCTAAGAAGATTGTTATTTTTATCGCGTTTCCTGTAATACAAATGCATATAACGAATGATAACATAATTTATTGTACCCAGTTTGATTTGTTATGTGTACGAACTGCGCAGTGTTCGAATACAACGCAACAATTTTATAACCTAAGAAAAGTTTTAAAGTAATTTTATTCTAATCTTTTGTTTGATGTTATTCTACGCGTAAAAGCAGTAGATACAAACAAAAAGAAATAGCAATATAAATTTAAAATAAAATTATATCAATCTGAATATATAAAAAAAAACTGCTGACAATTTCTTTGCAAACACTCAGACGGGTGTTCGGATTAGGCGACATCTCCTTATTTTTAGAACTACGCCGACTCTTTTTATTATCTCATCGCTATATGTTATGCCGAATAGCTTCAACAGAAGGAAGTAATTCGAGAAAAAGATTTCAATAAGCAATCAACAGATGTCCAAACGTCTATCGACATTACATCAGCCGTCAAAAATAAAATTCCCAAAAACTTCCCCGAGGTAAAATTATTGTATTTCCCCTCTAATCAACGCAAATAGACAGGCTGCGCGAGATACGATTATCATTAGTGTATTTACCATTTCTCTCGCTGCACGCGTTCATTATCACGAAATTCATATTTACACCGTTTCTACGCGCCCGAGATAATTTTATCATCACGCGCTGTGCGTCCCTTATCCGTAATCCCTCGATCTCTCTCCCTCTCTCCCTCTCTCGCACTCTCTCTCTCTCTCTTCTCCAGCTGTACACCGAAAAAGAGGAAAAAGCCGAGAAGGGGGGCAAGAGGATAGAAGGAACGAGGAGATTTCCTCGGGCCAATAAAGGCTGCGCAATTTCGCCTCCTCGCGGGGGTTTAATTACGCGCGGTGGACTCCCGCGGGGACAATCAGATAGGAGCGCACCAAGAGGGCGCAAAATGGAGGGAAAAAGGGAGTGAGGAATGCGGGGAGGAGGCTCGGTGTAATTAGAAAATTTTCCCAACAAATTTTCAATTCTGTCGGAGCTTTGTCGTGGAGGTTGCACGAGGTGGTTGGTATGCGGATAAAGGTGTAGCGAGGTTGTGAAGCCTTTTTTTTTCTTAAAGAATTTAAGCTTTAAGTGGTAAAATAGAAAATTCAAGCTGTTGAGCGAGTACGTAAAGATACTAGGTAACGTATTGTTTGCATAAATTTATTAGATATGAACGAGCTCGGTAGCGTTATAGAGTCAAGTATTACGAGCGTGTTTAATTATAACATAAATCAATGCAAAATTTTAATGTGCAAAATTATTAGAGTCTGGTCAACAAAGAGGATAATAATTTTCTAACGATTTTGCTTCTTCACATGGGAAGCTTCTTTTATGAGAGACTAAGAAAATGATCCTGCAAGTATATCAAAGTAAGCTTTATGCTTATTACGGAAAAAATGTAAGTTATGTATACTTCATGTTGTGCCATTACCATGCTCCGTAACCCTAAAAGTATCAAAACGTTAAATTTCCATAAAGACAAAAAGTTTATAATTTTGAACATAAATCTCATTTGTTTCTAGTATTACAATAACATCTGCGTTCGTTTACTTTAACCTTTTATAGTTCAAAAATTAAAAATTAGTTCGACAACACAAATCAGTTAATCGTCATCCAAAGCGAAACACAAAACAAAGCTCCGCGTAACCTCTCAGCATCAACTCACAGCTATCAGAAAAACCACCTCGGTTTTGGGGTCTAATGAAGAAATTAGGCAATGTACACTCCATACAAGCCTCTTCCTCTCTCCCTCTGTACACACATACCCACACGCACACATACTGTCCTCCTCTTCCTCTCCCTCCGCACGAAACTGTAAGAGAGCCGCCGCCGAGCGTCGGTTCATAACTCGCTCGCCTCGAATGAAGTTGTCGTTGTCTCTCGGTCGCGCTGGCGAGAGACAATGCAACGCATAAATATCTCACAACCTCTCATATTATACTCTCCAGTCGCCTCGCTCGCGAGCCTTTGTCCCGCCACACGCGGACGGGACAAAGCCGCCAGCCCGGGATACGCAAAACTTCTCTCGTGAAAGCCCATATACGAGCGAGAGAGAGAGAGAAATATCGATGATATCGGGGGAGAGAAGCCGATCGGCCGGCCCCGATAAGCGCCGTTTTTGTCACGAGAGAAGGAGGGTTCGCGCGTATATATATACACCTCGTATAAGGAGGTTTCGCTAAGCGCTGTGGCTATATATCCTTATTAAGTACAAATCGCTCCATCGCTGACTTTCTCTCTCCGCGTGCGTGTGGATATATCTCATTCTTTTTTTGTCCGGAAATCGCCGCACTGGCGCCAAATTCATTACGATCACTTAGTACAAAGGTGTGTACGCTTTGGGTTTTTGTTTGCAGTTACGCGCGCGCTCGGCGAGTTAATTATGTATACATTACGCGGCGCGTCGAAAGTTTGAGCGATTCGACGATGCCGAGCGAGAGATAGGAAAATCATTTCAGTCAGATTAAAATCAAATGATGAGTATTATACGCGTACGTGTGTGTGGGTATATCTGCGAAAAGATGATATCGGCGATATTGCGTTTAGGCGCTGTTAAATAAGAGTGATGAGATTATTCGCGCGAGATATAATGCGAATTAGATAACTGCAGAGAGGTTTAAAACCGTGTTATAACGATGATTATTTGTTTCTGACAATTCATCGCTGCAAATACGGTCGTTGTGAGAAATTCTGCAATGAAATAGGTAATTATGATCAAAGCGAAGATATATGTACCTGTAAAAGTAGGCACCGAAAACAGATGAATCCGGTGAAGGATTTTTATCAATCAAGAAAAAAATGCCCGGAGATAAAGCGGGCAAACGAACTGCGGGGGGAAACAGCGATTTTGTCCCGCGTAACTTCATAAAGAACCATCAGTGCATTTTGTAGGAAATATCGACTCTCCGAAGCGAGAGCCTTAAAACCCCGCGTAAATATCGAAAAATCAGCGAACAAACGAACACACCGAGCGCCTCTCTCGCTCTCCCGACAGCGCATAAAAGAAGCCACTGAAAAAGCAAAACCCATCCGCAAAAAGACACCTTCGAACGAGCAAAAAAAAAAGGAAAGAGCGAACGAACATCCCAAGCTCCCGGCCAACTAAAAAGCAGCAGCAGCGTCCCTCTCGAAAGAGAGAGAGTGTATAAACCGGCCATTAGTATCGCGGCCGGGCTACTGTCCATTGTTTCGTGTTTGCAGAAACAATTGACGGGTCTCCCCGCCTCGGTCGTCTCGTTAGCGCTCGCTCTCGAGCGCGCACACACATACATACACATACACACACAGAGGACAGCATTGTCTCCGGGACGTTTAGCACCCGCGGAAAAATCCTAACGAGCTATGCTGCTGCTGCTGCCTCTTCGGCGGTTAACACCTAAGAGAGAGAGAGAAAGAGAGAGAGGAGAGTGCGTATATGATGTGCGAGAAAGCGAGTGAGTGCGCTTTCGCAGCCGCAGCGCTTCGTCATTTTCAGTATGCGCGAGCAAAGTGAGTCAAAAGTGCCGCGCAGTGAGAGATGAGTCGCCGGCTTTGTTGGATCGTACAGTCGTGGCATTGACACGTGTGCTGTGTGTGCGTTTTTTCGCAGTAATGACTGATCAATAGGTATTTTCGTATACCTGTACGTGCAAAACGCAGAAGCGCTGCGGAGATGCCGTTAGCTCATACTCGGCGTTATGACACTATTATGCCTCTTGCGTCTGCGAGAGAGAAAGAGAGATAATTAGCGAAGCGTATTTGCGCTACTAATCGGTACAATAAATATATAATATGAGTTTTTCACTGAACTCAATTTGCAAAGCTAAATTGCTGTGATTGTTGAGATTTTGATGATTCAATTTATGTACTATATGGGTTCTGGAAAGAAGCTTTTTGTCTAAATTTTTTCTAAATATTGATTGTTGGTTATGAATTAAAAGTAATAAATTAATACTTAAAAACCTTATTAATAAACAATGTTGATAGCTAAGATTCGTATCTATCTTCATATTATGGTGATACTTAACGTCAGAACCTTATCACATCTTTTCGATAAATACAACCTAAAATTTTAGAAAATTAATCGAAAGCCTTATAAGAAAGTGGCGAGTTGAAGATAAGACTCAAGCATTTATCATTGCTTATTTTATGGGACCATAATCAACCACAATCTAAATTATTTTAAAAATACTACATTGCCTCAAACTCGCGAAAGAGAGATACACAAAGCATTCTTGAAAACCTTTGATGATAAACAAAAATCATGATTGGATAATAACGGGTATACGTTGCACAAAGCACACTTCACAAGGTTCTTAATACTCCAAACAATACCTGCGAAAATCACTAATACCCCGGCAAAAAAAACACGACTCGGCGCCCCCTCCTCTCGCCTGTAATCCTCTGCCGCGCTGAAAAAGCCAGCCTCGGAAACAAAGGCACCTCTAAACTCTCTCTCTCTCTTTCCATCACATATAGGTACACTCAGGCGCTTTTGCCAATTAGAGCCCGGGTTAGCGAGTCATTACACCCGACCCACTCTCGCTCGCTCGCATTCTCGCTCACTCGCCGCCTCGTCCCCAAATTGTTAATCGAGCGATCTCGCGCGATACGCGCATTACCATTTCAATGCTTTACTCCAGGGGATGAAGTGAGAGAGAAAGATCCATCCAGGGGTTGTACGAGCATCAGATACATTACTCCGCAGTATAACGTAATAACGAGGGAGAGAAAAGAGCGAGCGAGCGAGCCTTATCTCGAGCGATAAGCGCGGCCGTTTTCGCACTTATCCAGTTAGGCGCAAGCGCGGATTATACCTACCCGGGGAGAGAAAGAAAGATTCTCGGGCCTGATAGGAGCGTACGTGAGGGGCCGTACGTATATATATGCTGCACGTGCCGCTTGTGCGATGACAAATGACGCGAGTCTTTTCCATTCTCGCGTGTTATCGCCGCGCGTATGTATGTATGTGTGACTTTTCAACTGATTCGCCATTAATCAAGCGAAGGCCTTTTGTGACTTGGATGAAAGGGGGCGAGGAGGCGGACAGAGAGGGTAATGAGAGCCTGTGGAAATATTCTATGGGTTTTGGAAATCTCGCGCGTTTATCGGGACTGATAGATCTTCGACGCGGATCGAAGAGATTAGAGTGTTAATGGATGGGGTGGGATATGTTGTTTATTCTAAAGTGTATATACGCGTGGGGGGCGAGTGGATGTCTTTTTATATGAGGATGGCGGGGCTGATCGGAGAGTTATTCAATCATTTGGATCAGTTAGGCTTCGTAAAAAATGTAAAATGTTCAGCGAATGAATTCGTAACTTTAATAACTTGTTATGCCGATCTCGTAGTGGTTATACTTTTATGAAAATCCGTATATTTGCGAAGCCTTACCAAGAATTTGAACTTACTCAGAGTATACGACAAACATTTAGAAGAAACTTTCGTGGGATACCTCAATTTCATCGATACTCAATCATCGTCCAAAGATACGAAAAATCCTTTCTACCAAAACCAATTTCTTTTGCATTCTAATCGATCTTCATCAGTCATCACAACACCACATCTGATCACAAGAGCCTCGCAATAAAGCAATTAATCTTCTACCTCTCCCGCTCATTACCTTATATCGCATATCGCCAATAAAAAAATGAAATCGCACATCTTCCCGGCGCCTTATTGCGCGCCGTTAATCACACCCGAGAATCGAATAATCCACACGCAGCCGCGCACGCACACAATTATTAATAAAACGGCAAGCGTGTTCGAGGATATCCTGTTAATTCTGCACACAGCAGCAGCAGCTAGCCCGGGCAGAGTAACCGGGATCGCGGCGGAAAAATGATAGCCCGAGGGGAGGGAGAAAATCCGGGCGAAGGGGAGGTTAGGAATAGGAGCTAACCGAGCGTGAGAGATTAAGCCCTCTCTAACAGCGTCAACTGGCGGGGGCTAGCGTGCGCCCAGTATATCAAGGCCCCCGATAAAACGCCACCGTCGACGACGTCGTCTTGCCCTGCCAGCCTCCGCCTCTATTGACTCGCGGAATCCAATATATATTCCGGGGGTGGATGTATACACACACACATACACGTATATATACTCCATCCCTCGTCGCTTTTTTCACTGCGATTTGAAATCTGCATCTACGTATATAGAGAGACGCCGCTTCCGTCGCCTAATAGCTGCGTAAACAATAGATCAGAGCAGAACGGCCGCGCTTTGAAGTCGGGAGAGCGCCGAAAATCCCCGAGAGCGGAAAGAGCGTTTGACTTGTAAGCCGATAACGTTGAGTCAACGGCTTAGCGATTCACGAGGGCGCCGCTGAGAGTATATATGTGTGACGATGATGATGCTGACGGCTGTTTGGCCAGTTGGCCTGTTAGCGAGGTGCCGGAAACAAAAGCCGGGATCTCGCTGTGTTTTCTTAACTAAATCGTTGACGTGATGATCGGTAAGGGGAGAGCGGGAGATGGTATAGTGGATGAGGTGTGCACGAGTTTGAAATTGGGAGTGAGATCATTAGAAGGTTGAACATTAAATTTGTTGGTTTAGAGATGAGTGATAATACTGGATACGGAATGCTCGACTTCATTTCAGAGATGTCGTTTTACACAGTATTCTTTGAAAAATAAAAGTCTGATGATGCTCGTGTTTCTGCTTTAACTTTTTCTTGCACGTGTTTATATTATTTTATGAATGATAATAATTCAGTTTAGTAAAGTTTCTCGGTTCGCCTTTTTCATTCACAATATAAGCTATTTTCGACGTGTTCATGAACCCAATTAAAATCTCATTTTTTGATTTTTGAATGAAATTTGCATTATTATAGATAATGAAATACTATTTTGTTGCAAGAATAACCTGTCTCAGCTTTGAAGAACTTCTTCTAAAGCAAAACTTGTTCACCCTAGCAACCAAATCATCTCTAGGAAGTAAAATTTTATCCTCGACATAATTTGATAAAAAAATAACCACAAACTAACGACATAACAGTTGAAAAACGTTCCTACACCCGACGAGAAATCTCTATAGACCCGCACACTAGTTAAAAAATAAATTCTCCACCCCCCTAGCCCCCAAGGGTAACCCAACCCGGGCAGCGCAATCGAGATTCATCAGACCGGCGATCAAATAACAATTGACCTATTGATATCTCTCCCCCTCCCTCGGGGCTGGCAATGCACGTCAGATTAGGCGCGCGGGGTCGAGAAACAAAAAGGCTGCCTCTCCCCTCTTTTTGCGTCCGCCCTTTTTACGCGCCTCGGAAACGGAAACCACTCTCTTGGCGCGTCTTATCCGCAAGAAAAATAGCCTTTTTTTCTCTCACTCTCTCTTTCTCTCTCTCTCTCCGGAGAGATAGGGATTTTTATTGCCCGAATGTGTATATCGCGAGAAGCTCATTTCTGCTCTCCTCCCTACCCCCGCGATCGTCACGTAATTATATATACGAATCTTATCGGGTTTTCTGCGGTTCATCAGGCTCGCCGCCTGTTATCGGCAGTATGCATCGGATAATTAATTGCTCGCGAGTGGAGTGTGTGTGAGTGTTATAATGAGTTCATGACTTACTGCACGTAAAATTGCGGGAGATAGGCGATAAGACGATAGCGAAGGACCACGGATGACCGGGAAGCTACGCCGAATTGAATGAGGAGGATGTGTATGTAATCTTGAGAGTCTATCGGATGATTTGTTTGGGTCGAGGAATAAATATGTCAGGAGGAAATCTGTTTTTGTGGTATCTTAGTTAACGGCGTTCTGTGGTCAGTAGATTTTTCTGATCTTTACGGTTGCTGATGTTATTCTAATCAGTGAGTTTGTGTGCCTCAATGTGTGAAAAACGTAGATCTTATTTTCATGACATTTTCCGTACAATTGATGAGGAAAATCATAGAAAAGCTATATAAAATTGATTAATATATGTATAATGTTACCGTTCCTTTCAGAAACTTTCCGAACACAATAACTAAAGACCCGAGCATATTTTGACTAGACCATCCAAACACGGATAACTCCCACAATTTGCGTACACATAGACCTTTACCTGGGCAAATACCACCCCGAGCTAAACTCATCAAACAAACGGGCTTCCAGCAGCCCCGGCGAAAAGTCACGTCCTCCTCCTCTCTCACGTACACACGGTCACATTTCCACACCGCCTCCATAACCGTGGGGGAATCGATAAATTGACCTCTCCTGCAAAAAAGCTCACTCACTACCCCGGCGTGTGTTTTTTCCCTCGTTTTGCGAGAATAAAGTTCGTCCCATACACACATATAGGCATCGAATATCCGGCGCGCCGGAAAAATGATAAACTTTTGTGTACAGCTCTCTCTTTCTCCCTCCCACCCTCTTTCGCCGGGGCTGACATTTATAACGTCGACAAAGCAAAAGCTCTGGACGTTCGGCGCTGCAGGCAGGCGGGCGCACACACGTGAATAAAATACTCGTCCGTAAACGCCATAAAAGTGATTTGGAGGACAGGAACGAATGAGGAAACGATAGAAAGAGAAAAATCGCTCTCCCCCAGTGTACACGCATACGCGCAGATAGACAGGCGCGCATGCACACACATTTATATATATGTGGATAGACAGGGGGAGGCAGCGGAGAGGGAAACGAGGAAAAGGGAAAAGAGAAGAGGAAGAGGGAGAGAGAGAATCGAGGGGCGGAGTGTAGGAGATAAAGGGCGTTTTATCTCGCGAAATAACTCGGCGCATGCGCAGCAGCGCGAGGAAGGAAGGAGAGAGTGAGAGAGAGAGGAGGGTGGCTGCTGGACGAGTTTTTCTCGTTCTCTCTCTTTCCAACTCGCTCTCTTTCTCTCTCTCTATCTGCATCGAATCTTTCAATAAAAAATTTTGTAGCCGGCGCGCCGCCATTTTGCGAGTTTAAATGGAAATCCGGCGGCGCGCGCGCGGGCGCGCTCTTAGCATGCAAATTAAAGTGCTGCCATTTGAATGCGAATAAAACGAGAGAGAGCGAGAGAGTTGACAGATCGCGAGTCTGGAGCAACCCCCCAGTTGCCGGATGTATATCGAGAAAGGCGAGAGCGAGAGAAAGAGAGAAAGAGGAGAGCCAATCGAACGCCGTGCCCCGAAAGAGCCGAGGGAGACTTATTTTTCGGGCGAGGTTGAAAAAAGTGCTCGGGGTGTTCGGGTGAATTTCCAAGCGAAGCGCGGAGCTCTTTGATTAGAATAAATAAACGGTGTTTTCCGCGCATTTTGGTTGGTGGGATTGAGGATTTGGTTGGGGATGATTGAGATTGTTTTTCTTTTTCTTTTCAATTCGGGTAGTTAGAAAATGTGCTGGAGTGAGGATGAAAAAGATGGGTCGGCGTTTGACGAATAATAAAAAATTTACTATCTTCTGTAAAAAATACTTTTATTTCTTTGTAAACTTTTGAGTAAGTATTTTTCTTTTATTATTTATTACTATTTAGTGTTTTAAATAGTACAAGAGAGATCCAAAATTATTAATTTTCTGAAAAATGTTATAATGATCTAAAGAGACATACCCACATACAATAATCAACTTGTCTAATAATTTATTGAGAAACCTTAATAAATTTATTTTTATTTTCAAACGACAGGTTTTTAAATTCTCACTACAAAAGTTATTTCATAAAAAAAAATGATTTCCTCCGCGTATATCGTCACAAAATTAAACAATGAATACATCACCCGAAACATGAAAAGCCCGGCATTTCCCACACTTATCGCGAAAAACAATACACTTTATACGCAAAAAAGGCCATCCCATTCCAAACGTATACACTTTTTACTGCGCTACGATTTCATTACCGCCTGACGTTTTATAAATCCCAAAAATACGCGCTCGCACACTGCGTAAATTGAAATTTCCCCCGCGCCGCGGCATCACTCCGCCGCGTTTATATGCGTGACATTTATTCCCCTCCCGGCGACCTCTAAAATTTTCAAATTTCATAAATCCAATACTCCTCCATCCCGCGCGAGCGAGAGAGAAATGTATACACTTTCGAAAAAGGAAATAAACCAGCGCGCGGCGCATTTGGAAAAAGAAGAAAAAAATGGCGAATAGGAGTTTTATTAGTTTTCTTCCACCACGAGCGGCGTCGGCAACGCCTCGTATTTCACGTCTTCTTTCTCTCAGCCTCATTACGCATTCCTTAATGCGAGTAGAGCCCGCGCGGTGCGGAGACAGTTATGAAATTTCTTCAGAATTATTATTTCGCTCCAGCGGGCGCAAAGTTCAAGTTTCTCCGTCTCACTTCCTCTCGGAGTGGTGGGGGTGGAGAAGGAGCAGAAGAAGTAATATTTTCCTGCGGGTAATTCGCGCGGCGAAAAAAGAAAGAGAGGATTTATACGAGCTTTTATGAAAAGCGTCGTCCTCTCGAGAAAAGTTAATTGTCTCCGCTCCCTTTTCTTCTTTCCGCCAACCCCTCCAGGAGGAGCGAGATACTTTCCTCGAAATTATGCGCGCGCAATAACGGAAAAATCTCTAATTCTCGCGAAATTGAATGCCCCAACCCCCGACCCACGAGTATACGTACGTTCGTAGATATAGCACCCAGAAAGTGAGAGAGCAGAGCAGAGGTAGCGCAGTGGAAACCGGATTTGAATATTGATTCCTCGACTTATTTAAATTCGCCGGCGCTATCGTGGCCGGGATATCTCACGAAATTGGACGCGATAGCGAAAACGAAATAGTGCGCTGTGCGAGAGAGAGGGAGAGAGAGAGAGCACACGGGAGGAAAAAGATAGAGGCGGAAAAGGTTCGTTCTCGCGCGCTATAGGACAAAGGAGAGTAGAAGAGAGCGAGAGAGAGAGAGAGAGAGAGAGAGAGAGAGAGAAATGCAAAAGGGATCGAATGGAATTTATAAAGCACGATCTCGATCTCTTGCCAGGAACAACAGGCCATTGCGCGCTATGCTGATCGAATTTAGACCGAGCGAAGGAGAGAAAGAGAGAGAGAGAGAGAGAGGGAGCGTAATACGACGGGTGTAGCGTACGTATGTATGTATGCACGACGACGCTATAAAAGTGGAGAGAGAGGGAGTGAGAGAAAGGGTCAAAACAAAAATGCAGCAGCGAGAGAGAGAGAGAGAGAGGGAGGTACGTTGGTAAGCGAAAAAGTCGAGCGTCTATCTGACACGATTCGCGGAGGCAACGGTACAGAGAGGCGCGGAATATTTTCCGGGGTTTATGACGATGGCGAAGAGAGAAAGAGAGGGAGGGAGGGAGGGATATGTATTTTTCGCAAGCGAGTTGGTGTGCATGTGTGTTTCCTGGGAAATGCGCGAAATGGGAATCATTAGGTTGGTACGTTTGAGAAGAAAATCTATTGTGAGAGAATCAGTTCGAGAAAGTAAGCTGAATTTAAGGACTATTTTTCGCTTGTAGCCGGGAGTAGTTTATACTAAGATTGATTCAAAAAAGATATTTTCTCGTCTCATAAAAACTGTTGATGCTTTTTCAAGGATTCTCAGATATATTTTATATAAATTATTATATATTTCTTGTATATTTATATTATTAACGGATTTTCGGGTCCTTTACTGGCCAATGTAGGCGACTAATTTGATATTTCGTCTTTATAACTAAAAATAAGTCTTATCCCTGATGATATCAAAAAGTAATTTTGACGTAATTAATTGCCAATTTTTGACTGTTTATAAATTTTTAGGTTATGTCTGTAACGGTTTTGTCTCAAAATATCGCATTATCAATTTTTCGAATAATATCCGATCATTCGTTTTCTTTCACATAATAGATTCTACCAATAAATATCATTGTTAATGCATTTATATAATAAAACAAAACTATTGTTGAAATTAAAGGGCACGGTAACACCTTGTAGACAAGTATGTTTATCACTAACATCAAGCGCAGCACCAATTCATTCAAGATACTGTCGACTTTTAAAAAAATCACACAAGAATCACTATTCCCAGTCATCACTGTTTCAAAGAAGCTCGAATTTCCTCACACAAAAATACAAAAACACTTTTTATTTCGCTTCTTACACACCGCTGCGGCGGCAACCTAATTGAAAAGTGTCGTGTGTACGAGACCCCAGCGCAAAAAAAGGCCGCGGCGCAGGAAGAGCATGTACCATTGAAAACCCACACACTGGTAATTAACGCAGGTGCATTTGAAATGCGCATTCTCCCCTCTCTCTCCCTTTCGCCCCATCCACCTATCGCAATTCAAATGTCCGCGCCGTCCGTTTAAATAAGCCGCCGCTGCGCGCATGCATGCCTATACTATCGTCCACCTTCTCTCTCCCTCTTTTTTGCGTAATATCGCAATTCCCGTGCGTGGCTGCGGCGATATTCCGATGTCCAGAATACATCCCGGGGATTTGCGCCGGACCGCGGGAGTAAGTCATCCGCGGCGGCGACTATACTGCTCCTCGCACTTATAGAAATATACAGTACGGCCGCAGTTAGATGCTTAGATAGCCGCGGGAGATAGCGAGATGCAGGAGAGAAGCATGAATAAAAGATATCAGGCAAAAGGGGGGGAGTGAGTGAGTTCGCACGCTTCGAGTTTCGCGTTTACTAACGCATATGTGCACGGTGGTGGGACCCGAATTGAGTAGAAGAGGGTGGCAGCGGGTGTTGTGGGCTTCGAAAGTCCAGGTTTATGGTTTTTAAGGGATTGTGTAGCGGAATAATTGCATTTCGAAGTTGGTCCCGCGGTAAAGCGTGTGGTGTAACTGTAGTGTTTTCAATAAGTGTGAGGTATGATTGATAAGACGGAAAAATAGAGTGAAAAAGAACATTTTTCATTGTTTTTTTATAGTTTTAGGTTTATTAAAATAAAAGTATTTTTGTATGTAACTTAGATGTAAAATGATTATTTAGTTATAGATTTTTCGAAAAAGAATATGTTCAATGTAATTTCAACGTAAAATTAACAATAAAAAAATTTCTTTCCAATAATAACAAAATTTTTTCTCACATTCAAACCGACTGGTACAACATGTTTAAAATAATGATTGTAACTACAAAATGTCGACAAAACCAAAATTGAGCGAAAACTCTCCGTTATTTAAAATACTTATTTACTATTTAGTATTTTGAAGAGCCCTTGTGACAAATTTATAGAGATTATTTATAAGCTACTCCTTGAAATTGATATATTTAAAAAAAAATTCTCTTTTGTTTAATTTTACTCATTTTTTACAATCTGGTACGAAAACACTACGTTATTCAATACATTTATCTCCTGGTGTGTTTTCAAAAGCTGACACACTCTCCAAGCTACTTCCC
>JAPYZO010002178.1:0-15414 GCA_030522905.1 Torymus flavipes
TATCTTTACAGGGCCTTTTCTACGACGATAAAATATTTCTATTTAAATTCGGAACACTTGCATAAAAACTTTACCAGTTTCCTGAGAAGAGAATCCAATCGGTATCACACATACACATCACCGTTCATTAAAATAAAATTATTGAAAATTTTCATTTATTTTTCCAGCTTAATTCAGTGGTAGCCGTGGCAATAAAAAGTTGCCTCGGAAAAGAAGGGAATGAAAATCAATCCCCGATACTTCGGAGCTACTCGTTGCTTAAAGTCAGCCAATATTCGAACACGTAGCAGCGACGAAATGAGCACGAATATGCAGAGGATTAAGGAAATCAATTTTCGTAACGCTGCCTTCATTTTTACTGATCCGGATAGAGTCTGGATTTTCCGTCTATAACCACGGGGTTGTCGAAAAGCGAATGTGAACGAGAAGTGAAGAGAGAAAGAGATATACCGCCTCAGTGGAATAATCTGGGTGATCATCTATCTCATTTACGGATGCTAATGGGCTAATGCGTAGATGTGTACGTTGATAAACAGGCCGAGCATATACTCGCACGCAAATGCGTACGCGTTCGGTGCGCTCATCAGGTGCAATAAAATTAACCTGCATATACCGAGCAGCTATTGAAAGTTTTAACGTATTTAAATGCCCTCTAGGAGTAATTCAAAATTTAATGTCACAGATATCCGACGAGTAAGTGTTTTTAATATTTAATATAATCCGCTCGTATTATGTAGCTGCTGTAAATGGATGTCAGAACGAGAAGGATATTGGAATTTTTATGACCGTATCACTTCTTACTTTTACATTACCAGAGCATACATAAAAACATGCCTCGGGTAAAACGAGACACCTGGGACCTGCATACATCCCCGCTATAACTTTCTGTTTTCCTAGTGTCTTCACATGGCTTTTCTCCTCCATCTCTCTCTTTCTCTCTCTCTCTCTTTCTTTCTCTCTCTCTCTTTCTCTCTCTTTCTTTCTCTCTCTCTCTCTCTCTCTCTCTCTCTCTCTCTTTTACTGGCACTCTCGTTTCGTATATCCTTTAGTTACACCTTCGATGCTGCCTCTATTTTCTCCCTCTCTCCCCCCCTCTCTCTCTCTCTCTCTCTCTCTCACTCGTCCGCAGAGCTAAAGCAGATTGCCAAATATCCACAGGTTGTTGATTTTACCAACTATGTTCGCCGTGAGTACTGATTCCTGAACGTGTCAAGGGGACTCACTTAACTTCAATGAGACGTTAATGATTTAGTAAGAGAATATCTATAGTACTGACTGATAGTACTGATAGTACTGATAGTACTGATAGGACTGATACTGATAGGACTGATAGTACTGATTCCTGAACGTGTCAAGGGGACTCACTTAACTTCAATGAGACGTTAATGATTTAGTAAGAGAATATCTATAGTATATCTATATACTATATAGTATATCTATTAGAAAATATGCTTAATGCGCCTCATCGAAAATTTCGAAAATATAATAGTACATTTCGATATGGGTGCGGAAGGTGATTATTTAGCTCATGTGACGTTTTTCGCATGAGCAAAGCGAGGGCAAAAAGTCACATGAGGTAAAAATCTGCTTACGCCCCAGTTTCGAATCGTATTTTATACTTCGGGAGCCAAATAACCATATTAAAGTTATGATTTTGAGGTTAGAGTGGTATAAATGATATTGAGCTTTTCGAGAGTTGAAGCTGGAACGAAATTACATGGACATCGGTCGATATTCAAATTTGAACATTACCAGCACTGATTAACCGATATCGGCTCTGTCGTCCGCCACTGTCTATATTAACTCGTCAGGGTGGACGCATGTCAATATACCACGCATACCATACTAATACACACGTCGATCATTATGCGTAAAGATTCAACAAACTCAAACATCCAACGAAAATTTAACCGAAATCAAACACGTAGAAAAATTAAGTAATGAAAATTACTATTTTTGATAGCAAACGAGGGGCAGACTATTTTTCTTATCAAAATGGCTACAATTTGTAGTTAAAATAGCTGTATATATAGTAAAAACTACGAAATAATAGAAATTTTTACTATAAATTATAGTAGTGTTCGTGAAAATATAAGCCTGTTCCATGGTTACTATCGCAAAAATTAACTTTGATTAGAACATTTTTCTCTATGTAGTTGAATTTCCAATACAGTTTGATTACTTAACATTGCAAACATGAAAATTAGAATAGACACTATTGAATACAACATTGCTGTTCAATAGAGCTTTTTTACTATTAAAATAGGTCGGTCAAAATCGGAAATTAATCCAATAATTATTAATAAAATGTAGTTTCCAAACCTTCCCTCTGTACACACCTCCAGCAATTGCAGTTGCGAAATGTATCTGGCAAGAACATATGTACGTTCGCTTACCTGACTAGCCCGGAGAAATAGCGTCTAGGATCTCAGACAGCTCGCTCACTCGCGCCTGGATCGCAGCGGAAGTAGGTACTTGGATGAGGAAATAGCTGTTCAGGAGATAGCGCAAAGCCCGAATCTATCAATTTCATTCTGGCAGCGCGCCGCTCCGGGGGCTACACTCCTACACACAGAGAGAGAGGGAGAGAGAGAGAGAGAGGGGTGGTAAGGAAGAGCGAGATTCTCAACTGACGGCGGCTCAGCTGCTGCCATAGCTGCAGATTCGCTAATCCGTTTATACGGATGGCAAATACGTAGTAGCTCAAGAGAAGGGGACACGCCGAGAGAGAAAGAAAAAGAGAGAGAGACAGAGATATCTATTGCTGTGAGGAGCTACGACGGGATTGAGTGTTTAATGTACCGCAGACCCATTATGTATTCGATGATGTAAACGAATCCCTTATTGACAAGTTGATTTTAGTCACTTTAAGATTCATTACACTGCAAACAGTTTCTACGTTAAATTTAATGCGCGTAAGGGAAAGAAAAGAATTTTTGCTTACGAATTAAGATACAAATCTGATGTAACTATTAAGAATCCATGAATTGTTCTCGAGCTCAAGAAGTAGCGCACGGGGGAGAATAAATCACAAACTAAATCTTGTGTTTAAAAAGACTTTTAATCGGGACAACTCTGAAAAATATAAGTTGCGGAAAAATTCGTCCGCTCGCTTCGATGTTGTTTTCCAATCTACTGATTTCTTCTGTATTATTCCAAACTCTGTCACCTGTGATCAGAAACGTCTATGAATCAGCCAAACACTTATCATGACGTGGGCTCTCCGATTATCGATCCATACAATCGGTGGAGAGACAGCTGCGGCCCCGCTAGATGCAAATCATCTCCGTACACATGACCGCCAAAACATTGAACAAATCGTTCCCATTTCGTAGATAACAGAGTTACCAATAAAGGTGTATAAAGATAAAATTAAATTATCAAATATAAATAAAAACAATATTATAAAAACATGATAAATCAAGTAGACTTACATAAAATATTACAACCATTACCAATAAAAACATTATTATTATCTTGTTTCGCAACACCCCAGATCATCAAATAATCTATCTCACGGGCTATCAAATATGACCTTTGCGTCAGTTAAATGGACCTAAAATAATAAAATTTACTCTCTCGTACTCTTTACTATTTGTTCCCCAACAATGAATATCAAAGCGTTTTAACGAAAATGTAAGTATATGTGAATAAAAACTATTTAAAAAGTGTTTTATTTTAATTTTACTACTTGATGCCGGACGAAATCGTGGTTTTTCTACTTATATCATAGAATGTCGATGCTATTTTTTATCCTTTTCTGAATCGAAATCTGTTCAAGATTTTATTTTTTGACAAGCATTAATTTCTTACATCCACTTGCGTTTTTCTACATACTACTTATTCATGAGCACTCTTACAAATTGGTCTTTACGTAAATTATGACATACGAAAACTTAAATTTAATCCAAATTTGCTTTATCAAAGTATAATGCGAATTTGGGATATTTAATGAAGAACAGATAAATTAGTATTGAAGATTTAATAGTACATCTAGCAGCATATTAGCACATAAATTAGCTTTTGCTATAAGTACGTTATATTTCAATACTCTTGTGTAACTTTAAATTGCATTTAAGTTGATGAAATATTTCACACATTAGAATCTTACGGTCAAAGACTAGGGACGTAAATTTAATGTAAAAATTTTTTACAGCCAAATCGATTAACTAATTAATTTTAATTCGTTGCTTCTTCCGTGTACACTTTCCAAATAAAATATGTTAAATCCCCCCCCCCCTCCTCCCACTATCTCTTTCTAAATACACGTATGCGCAACGGGCATTCTAGCCCGACGACGATATTCCGCAAATAATTCGACTTACCCAGCTGCATATTTCACGTCTGCCAACGGAGGAGCGGGGGAAGGGGGGGGGGGCGTTAAGAATCGCATGATACCTGTGCATCTCTACAGTTTCTATTATTTTCACGCTATTCCAGGGTGGAAAGCGCTCTAGTGATGGTGGTGGTGGTGGTGGTGGTAGGAAAGCGCGATAATCCAGCGGCGCCGTCTCGGTTTCTCGTAAAATCCCGGCAATTCCGCAGCAGGGTCACCAGGGGAATCCCACCGTAACGCGCGCGGCGCCCGTGCTGATAACGGTGCTCGCGATGCTATTTCCAGTTGCAGATTTGACTCGCGAGGCTGTGTCCGATAACGCACAGGTACCGGGACCCCTTGTCATACTAGTCCTCGCGGTACTCGTCGCGTTAAAGGTGTGTATAGCTTACCACGGAATATAAAAAGCGATATATATGCATGTGCATATAAGATACGCAATGTCTGGTTTATTGTGATTAAGGAGCTTCGTGAATAGTTGTGCGCTATTTGAATATTAGTTGGTAAAAGAGTTGAGATGAAAAGAGCGAAGCGAAATTTATTTTGATACGTTTGGTATCAGTGTGACTGGATGCCAAATAACAGTAAATAACGTGACGATCAATAGAATTTGCGCGTACACGGCTATATATTCAGGCGCACCCTAATAATGTTATGATAAACTTCGGACGAGCCGCAAAACGGTCAATTACAACCTTAACGCGAGTATTCATAAAACTCCGTAGCACCACGTACTCGCGAATGCAAAATCAATTTTTATGCCCCTCCTGCCCCCTGTATGGACAAACATTTACGGGTACATATACATATAGCCGTTTAAAATAGTACAGGCGATCCGATCATCGATAATTTGCATAAGCGCGAGCCGCGCGTCGTTTGCGCGCGGATCATACTCATTTCGGGTCGGCGAACTCGATTGGCTCGTTTAATCGTTTACTTTTTCGCTTACGTATACACACATGCGCGCGTGGTTCGGTGGTCGTGCTATTTGGCCGGTGCTTTTTCGACGCTCGTGAATGAGGGAGCAACGAACGCGGTGCAGGCGACGCGTAAATGGACGTTTTTTGTCACGTATACGAGAGAGTGTAGAGAGAGAGCGAGAGAGAGAGAGAATGAAAACCTTCTACTACTATACGCGACGAAGTAAGTGACGGCGAGCCAATCGAATTTCATGCGCGCTCCGGTCGCAATAACGAGGCAAAGGGAGAGACAGAGTTAGAGAGACAGAGTTGGCTGGTTCAATCACGAAACATCGCAAGAGAAAATACGCGTGTCCAGCAGCAGAGCTTTCGAGTTATTCGAGGCATTTTACACCTGTGGGAGTCTAAACAAAGTTTTTCAGGTTTTTCGAATGGGCAATAGACGCAGTGATTTTTATGTTAGAGAACTTTATATTATGATAGCTGGAAGTGGTTTATTGTAATTTCGTAAAATAAATAAAATACGACTGTTAAATTATGCACCTCGCTATCTCTTCCATCATGTTTATCCTTATCTCTCCAGCTGAGTTCCGCTTTCTCTCCCCCTCTCGCTCTCTCTCTATTTCGCTTGCTCGCCCCCTCCTCGCTATTCCGTGATAACAGTGATTACGTTAAAGGAAGAATAATAGCCACTAAAGAAGGTACGCACATGAGATGGGTTATTTACAGAAGCTATCAACGTCCTGAAGCATAATTTTAGGGTCATAGCTTACGCCATTACCTCTAAATCGAAAATAGAAGTTTACTACATTGTAAAGTACTTCTAAAAGCTCCTGTCTCGGTTTCCCCTTGGATATACATAACGCGCTCAATAGTAAAAATAGTATCGAATAATAATAATTTTATATACGTCTCCGGCGAAAAGTTCTATTTTCCCGTTCGGAAATTACTACGTATACGCAATTTCAACGATCATTTCCTCGGGGCTTTATCCAAAATTATACGCGCGAGTATATATTTTTTTTTCTCTCTCTCTCTCTCTTTCCTTAAATCCACCATATACGCGTAAAATCCATGCACTGTTCAGCCGTGACGATGTGCGTTTTATAGTCATGAATAAGTATCGCGCGTGAGGCTGGTTATAAAGGGGGAGGGGAGAGAGGGCGTTATACGACGAAACAAGTAATGCGGAAGTATAAATATTTCCGAAAAATTGCAGATGCAAACGGAAACAATATTATTCCGGCGATGTGGGATATCAAAATTTATGTCGCTGGTACATGATAAACCTCATACCGTCGCTGTTGCCTGCCTGCCCAGCTGTGCCTGCACCTGCACTATATATATATATCTATATCGGAAGTCAGGAACGTGCCTACTTTTGAAGCTCTGCTCTTGGGGCGTTATACGACGCGTCGTATAACGCGAATACTTTTACGACTTTCCGTACAGGTTTATCGGATTTACCGCTCACCACCGTGCGCACCCCCTCGTCCTCGACACGGAGAAACTCCCGCTCAGGGTTTATACAAGCGGAAAATCTACACAAAATAGATTTTTGCGATAACGGCGCGTGTGTAAACACCGCGTTCGTAAACTTTAATTAGAAAACTCGCCGGCGCGCGTGCGCAAGCTTCGCGGGTTCGTCCCTCGGAACCAGCGGTGGTAGAACAGATCAACAGCGTAGTTTTCGAATGGTAAATTAAGTGGGAGGCAAGACAAATGTTTAGATGAAAACGGCGAATGATCTGACGTGGAGAGGCGTAAACTTTTTAAGGATCAGCGACCTCGCTCTTTTTCTGCAATGAATTTGTTTACGTATAAAGAACGGAGATGTATACCGCAGCGCAGATCTCGTATACTCATTATGAGTCAGCACGGTCTTTAGTAGGTGTAAAGGCAAATATTATTCGTATAGCTATATGATTTTTTTTTTCGGAATATTTTCATAAAAAGATAACTATGACGTAAATTTATCAAAAAAATGTTTTCTCACATGTGTTATGCCTATTGACCAGAATACCTACTTATCTGCACCCATGCCTAAATAATCTAATCCTTTAAACTCTAATACCAACGCGTATAATAATATAAGCGGTTCCTCCTACTCAGGAATCTCAAGCCTTCCATTAGTGAAGGCAAGAGAGCCGCGCTCGCGATTCCCTGTGACAATAAGCAGCTACCTACGCGCGTCAGATTAGAAATTAAAAAGCCCCAGAAGAGATCCTCGTCTTTGAGTGTTTATTTGCCTCCTTCTGCTCGCGCACAAACTGGCTGCTTATGTCGCTTGTTTGCACGCGATATACACGCGCGCGCGCGCGCACGACGCCGAGGCTCTGCAGGCTAAGGTATTGACGCTCGGCGCTTGATCCTTCTAACAGTATCATGAATATTTACGTGGCACTCTAACGCCGAGCACGCGCACACCCAGCAGAATCAATATCGTACATACATATAAGCTTCACGCGCGCGTGTAACTGCGGTGTGCGTGTATACACGTTACAGTACCCAAGCACTGCCGCGACCATTTTTCTCTGCCTAGTTCGAAATCAACGCGCGCGCGTTCGGACACTTACTTTAATGCACGATAAACACTTTAAACGAATCGTGTGTTGACCGGGCAAATGGGCAGCATCATTCTAGAGTTGAGCAAGAGAGGGAGAGGGAGCTGTTTTGAAATGTAAAATAGGTGATGTTTGAGCACTGGAAATTAGTTCATAAAATATTATCGTCCCGACCAGCTACTAGGCACACACACACACACATACACGCGCGCGCGTATGCTTACTCACTCACTCGACGTCGCGTGCTCGGATTCGAGAAAGGGGCTTTACTCGACGCGAGCCCATTCAACGTGGAGAGCGGAGCACAATGAAAGAGCATCGCGAGAGCGTGTGTCGCTGAAAATTATTTACGCCGACGGAGTTTCCACTCCGATAATCTTTTTTATCCCCCGCCCCTGCCCCCCTACCTTCCTACGCGTGGTGTTTTAAACATTCGAGGTTAAGTTGAGGGCGTGTAACGCCTCGGCTTCTTGAGCTCGTGTTTGCTGTCGGTAAATTTATGAGTTTACCGATGATCTTGATTTTATTTTATTCGTGCGATAAGTGAATGAAATAACGCTGAAATATATAATATATGCGAGTGGTACAATCTATCGGAGAATATTACCTACTCTTTTTTAAAAGAAACTTCTAAGTATTTATTCAGCTTCAAAGCGTCCCAGAAAAAAAGCCATCGCATCGTAAAACACAAACCAGCAGCGCGACAATTTTCCGGCGGTATATCTCTCCCCCATCCCCCCACGCGATGCTTCCCCATTTTAAGCGGACGGACGGAGGAGGGGTAGCTCAGCGAGAGACCGAGAGCGAAAGAGGCTTGCGCTTAAGTGCAACGCTCTCTCCGCGCGCCGCGAGAAAGTATGAAAATCGAACCTTTAAATATTTCATGATGAGCACGCGAAAGATGAGAATTACGCGACGACGCCTCCGCGAAATGGCGGGGGAGAGAGTATTCAAACCCCTCCTGCGGGAGGAGGGCCGGAGGCGGTGGCGGGCATGGAGAGCTCTAAATCCGCGCGCGAGAAAAGAGGAGAAGGAGGGTAGAAAGCGACGTGGAGCGGCATATTACGCCGTTAATACAGTGCATATCGGGAGACGCCGGCTACTGCCAGGGAGAATCACGGCGCTCCGAGAGCCTTTTCCTCTCTAACCAGCCCTCTCTCTCTCTCTCTCTCTCTGCAATTTATGCCGGAGTACCGCACCCACCCCCCAGCACTGGCGCTGCGGCTTATTAACATATGCCACCGGCGCTGCTAGCCCGAGCGCAAGTGCCAGTATGTCGGGATTGCCAAACTGGAAGTTACTTCCACGTGCCCGGCGAGACAGCGCGGAAATGGCTGCCCCCCGCCCTCCTTCTCGTGAGAGCCGAACCGAATATAACCGAGCCCTGGCCGGAGTTCCAACTTTCGCGATACGCGGTCCCCGTTGCAGCCGCCGAGATCCGTGGATATAGAGCTGGCCGCGCAAGCGGACAGGTGCAAGTCAATAAGCCGGTAGATTTTGCACTTTGACGCCGCTGACAGGCATTTGTGCGCGAGCCCCCGCACGTCGCGAAAGTTGCTCGGATAATTTAATGTAGTATGAAACAAGTTTCCGATTTAGAGGTTGTGTGTGTGCGTGCGGATATGGAACCGAAAGGAGCGATGTGAATATGCTACCGCGATAGTTGCGGACGGTTTCTGATTAAATTAGATTTTTGTTTTTCTTGGCTTTTTCTTTAAGTTTTCGCTGAATTGGAGAGATTTCCGTTTATTCCAAGAAGCGTTAAATCAATTACTTATGAACAAAAAAATGTAAAAACAGTCGCTCCCAATCGAAGAGTAATGGGGTCGCAGAATATTTATTTTTCACAGTATGAAGTAACAGAATAGATAAAGTTCTATATTTTTAATTAGTAAACATCCGCAACGTCGTGATCATTTTAAGGCTGTTGTGTAATAATTGCCAGCAAAAGTAAACTAATTAGTTCCAAACTAATTTATATTTACGGCATTAAAGTTCCCAATGTTCGCAACAAACAACTTTGTAGTGGCGAGAAATTTGCCTCGACACAATGTAGTTATAAAAGCCATTTCGCGTAAGAAAAACTACCGTTAGAGACGACCACGAACGATCTGACGTCATTCGCGACCACCGGGAAAGAGAGGGGGGGAGAGAGAGAGGCAGCAGGTGCTATTTCTCAACCCACTAGACTTTTGAAAAAAAACCGATACATTATTTCTCAGAAAACCGCATTATTTAAAACGCTATAGCTTGGCCAGAAATCACTGTAGAAAATGACAAAATGTTAAGAGCGTAGCTAAAAATTTTCTGCGGTTGAATCTAACGGAAAATCTGGCGGTAAGGACAACAAAAATTAACATTAAAGATTGTCATAAAAGAATAAAAGAAGATTTCATCGTTTTTTAGATTTAAATTCATTATTTTAATTGTAACTGACTACAAAACAAAAATACGACAAAGTCTTGTAAGTATCTCAAATTCGCCGAAGATGTAAACCTTTTAACATTTTTAGTCTTATTGGAAACCTAATTCTGGATATTCAACAATAAACCGTCAACAGAAACAAAGTTTTCCCATTATCCATTAACCTAATTAGTTTGGACTTCGGGGCATTGAGACTATGAGGCTTGCCGAGAACTTTAAGTTTAAGTCAGTTCGAAGCTAAATACGCGTATAGCCGAAGCACCATTAGTATGTTATACATTGTATACACATCATGTATAATAAAACATCGTTCAATTATTATCATCTTCAAACGAGATACGAAGAGAGAAAGATGCCTTATGTTCGATCAAAGCCAATTAAATATACAACTCAAAAGTGCAGTTTTGATAAAAGGAATTAATTATAACCGTTTGAAAGGGTGTTGGAATAAGCATTCGTCAAAAGATAAGCGAGATTATGTATCAGCGGAGGTTTTCGCGAATAACCCGTGCTCTGAATGCCGCTAATTAAATCTCGGGCAACGCGACCAGTGTCAGCTCCCATTTAACGAAGCTCT
The DNA here is from genome assembly GCA_030522905.1 of Torymus flavipes. Lineage (NCBI taxonomy): Eukaryota > Metazoa > Arthropoda > Insecta > Hymenoptera > Torymidae > Torymus > Torymus flavipes. The sequence goes on from JAPYZO010002178.1 coordinate 10,822, forward strand.
CGAAAAGGCAGAGGGAAAATAAAGTCCAGGGAGAAAGCGCGAGAGGCAAAAGAGTCTCAAGTGCTATCCAGAATGTATTAATTTGCTCACTGCGCGCCATCTACACTTTTTATTCTTAACCTCGTTAGGTTTATAGGTTATTATGCGGGGGGGGGCTTTTTTATATTTCCAGAATACGGCTTGTTTGCGCGAAATAAACTTTCAAAGAAAAGGCACGAATAATGACGAGAAAAGGCGCACTCGTACTTGTCGTTATTTAATTACCAGGCGTTTAAAATGAAGAATATTTCATGGCGTAGGTTCACTTTAACTCATCTCTCTTGCTCGGGCATTAAAATTTTGATTTAGAAATTTAAAAGCTATTGAGCGTATTGACGTTAAATAGTGGCCAAACCAGTTTGAAGTAATTATAAACGTAAAAATGTGAGCAACGACGGGGGAAAAGAGGGTGGGAAAAGAACAAAACACCCGTACGTCTATATAAAGACTCTACTACTCGCACGCACGTGAAACTAGATATCACGAGCTAATAAACTCGTTGAGCGGCTATTCAGTTTGACACTACCTACATAAACGTTGCGCGTGCGTTCTGTTAATTTACATCAGATATTCAGAGTCGCATGGAAAATAAAGGGACTTTTTGAGATAAAAACCATTCTAGGTATGTTCCGTAAATTCTTATCGTACTGTCTATTACTGTGATGCCATCAAATGCTTAAGAAGATTATTAGAGAGGATTTAAAAACTGGGAGCATGAAGGACATCACTAGGGAGCATAGACCAGAATTCAAGCGCAGCGAGAGAGAGAAAGAGAGAGTCGCACATACATTTAAAAGAAAAGGAAATAAAACTAGAGAATGCAAGCTTTTATTTGCTTTTAACACAATGAAAAAGTATTGATTTCTTCAAAAACTACATACGTTCAAATATGAGCGTAAAATACGTTAGTTTTTGAAAATACATTGAAAAATGGCAAAAACCCTCTTTTTCAGAGTATTTTGTGTATTTTCCGCTTATCTTTGTGTATGTTCCGGATTTTTGGTACATTCGAAATGGTGTAGAAAACAAAAAACAAACAGGTCTCATGGATGTGTCACTCAGAAAATCTTTTTTTTTATATCCAGTTGTTTGACATCCCCTATAAAACTGCTCATAAAATGTAAATATTTCTACTTTTCCAATGTGTAACACCTACGAAGCACCAATTAAATGTCAATCTTTTCTGAATTGAAAAATCTTGAAACTTTGTGTAAGTCCACTTTGGTCCCTCGAAAAGTGAAACGCTAGCCTAATTCTAAGAAGAATGAAATCCGACTTCTTTACCCAGTTAAGGCTGACTCGAGCATTTGGACGAAGAAAAAATAGAGGGTGCTAAAGAATTCAGAGCGTGGGAGAAAGAAGTTGAGTAAAGTTTGCGAATACATTAGCTTAGCCGGGAAGACGAAAAGTAAATGCATCAAAACAGGAAAATTGCTGGAGGTAAAGAAGAATTACGGTCGTGTGGCGAGAGCGGGAATGGTAACGATATTGTCGAGTGCCGGCGGTGTGTGACATGTTTTCTCCAAGTCCCCTCCCCCCTCCCTCTCTCTCTCTCTCTTTCGCTCTCTTTCTCCTTTTCAGGGTCTCGGAAAAGAAGAGCACCCCGGTAAAACTTCACGCATTATTATGTCCGCGGAGAGTTTCCTCTCTCTCTCTCTCCCTCTCTCCCTCTCTTTCTCTCAATCGCTCGACTCTCTTATCTTTTGTGCACCCGCGCGCGCCTTTTCTCTCTCGCTCCTTCTCCCGACCACCTGAGAAATTTACTTCCATTGCCCGCCGACGCTGACCCCACGCCATTAGGATTTTTCATGGACTACCACTCGGTAGCAGCCCAGGCGGCATATCCATAGGGGGTTGGGGGGGGGCGACCCTATTATACCGCCCAATCCTTTATCGCAGCTCGTATATTTAACGAATCTACTTCTCCCTGACTTTTCCCCGTTCTCTAGTCAAAGGAGAAAAAGAGAAAAGGCGAACGAAAAATGCGGGAAGGGGAAATATCATGCGCGAGACGGGCACGCGCGCGCGCAATTGACGGTTTGGCTGGATAAACAAGCATATGCGCACATTGTATGCAGCTGGAAAAGAAAAGAGGAGTCACAGGCTGGTATGTATACGCATTCACGTGTTCGTAAAGTCTCATTTTCCCTTGCAACCTTCTGACTTTATCTCTCTCTCTCTCTCGCCCTCTCTCACTCCTTCGCTCTGGTTTTACGCTATTCGCGCGACGATCGGAAAATAGCTCGACTCCTCCCGGTAAATATGCGCGTCGCCTTTTTACGATTTGCCTGGGCGACTGCAACGGTGACAAACAGAGGACGGGGGAAAAAGAATTTACGAGCCGTCGATTGGAAATAACCGGTGACATATGGGAAATTCTCTGTCCCCTTCATTGTCGCGTTATGCGCTGCATTTTGCTTTCGCGCAAAATCATTTCCCTTCTAAATTCTCCTCTATGTACATAAGTTGCAAAGCAAATGGGGTACAGGACACGGTAATGTCCGTGAAAAAACATATTTTGAACGGATGAACGGAGCGAGCAGCGTGTGTACATAAGTAACTATCTCAAAACCATTGCAAAATTTTCTCTACTTCGATCAGAATTCGCCGAATGAGATAAAGGTGGAGGAAGTTGGTGAATTGGAAATTTGGGGCTTTGGGTTTATAATTACGAGAGAACCGAGACAGGGACTCACCTCTAGGAATGAACGACTTTCATTTACTCATTTACTTATTTTATATAAGATATACATTGATTATAAATTTGTAAATATTCATGTTAAAAAATTGAGCAAAAGTTGATATGGAATAATTGTAAAAAGCTTCAATTGGAGCTTTATTGGTTCGTTGAAAAAATTCTGATGCATTGGAAAGTTATAGGCAATTGCGGATAGGACAAGAAAATGATTTAGAATACTTATCGCTAAAAAGTTGTTAAGAACGAAGTTTTTAATAACTATATACTTATAACTTTCTGAGAAATCAAGATTTTTGAACGAACCACAGCCTCAATTTTAAACTTTTTTGTAATTTTTTTTTATGATCTTTTCTTAATAAAAAAGATTTTTACCATCTTGTATAATCTTTTTGGTTCCCTTCCGAAACATAAATATTTACGAACTTATGATTAATGGAAGAAATATCTTTTCAACAAGATAATGCACATTGAAGATTAAGTAGAGCATATAAGTATATGATCCAAAAGGCCCCATAAAAGTAAATTACTGGTGCTGAGCTTGATTTTTAAGTATCGTCCTTTTCCTTTAGAAGCCTTATTAAAATTTGATTACTAGAAATATGACGCACATTCTAAACCAAAGATGACCTGTTTACTCGGAATGTTAAACAGAAAGCAAGAGGTGCGCACCACGCAACAGACTACGGAAAGCTTTCAGCGGACACCCAACCGAATACTTATTATTATGTGTACAAAAGGAGTAACAGCTAATTTGTGTCTTTACGCTTTGGTAAACCAACTTCTCTTTTACCCGCGTTCTCGCGAGCCGAGGCTGGGGCTCACTCTCTGATGCTCTAAAAGAGAGAGAGTCTCTTCTCACCCCTCCATCCATAATTTTATTGCCAGGATGAATTCATACCAGGAGGTTTGAGTTAAAGCAGAATATATATAAGAGAGAGAGAGAGAGAGAGAGAGAGAGAGAGAGAGAGAGAGAGAGAGAGAGAAGGTCGAAAAGAGTATCATGATGCGCAGAAAATTGCAATGCTGCATGCGCATGCGCACTCTCACTATCCTGACCCCCCCTCACTCTCTCTCTCTCTCATGCTCGCACTTGATACTATGTTTTACACATTTTTTCCGTTTGTCAAAGCAAAAATTTCGTCCTACTTTTATCCCCACTAGCTATCCTCGTTCTTTACGGCGTCAAGTGAAACGACATTTGTCGTGAAAAGAAAAATAAATTTGTTCCGCGCTTCGTATATTCTCACCGCTGACGCACGTGAAAATTATTCTTTCACAAACGCGAAATCGCGTAATTCCGCTGTTTTTTCCAATGGAGTTCTTTGGAAAAACGCAGCATTTCGAAGAACTCTCGCTGCACGTGAAGGGTTTTTATACTGCGGGCTTTTAGTTTAATTTATCACTGTGAAACAATCAACGTGAATTTCTAGCAAACGAGATACCTAGTATAGACTTAAATTTTTGCTGGAAACATCTTGTTTCAAGTAATGAATAAATATACTTTTGATATATATTTTCAATTAACTTTGAAAAATTGATACATGTAATTAGAGCGTATGAAAAGCCGATTGACATTTAAAAAATCCCTTGTAAACCGATAATCCGATTATTGACTCTCCTCCAACAACGAAAATAAATAGAAATCCACGACTTCTCAGCATCACGTCGAAAATATATGGCTTCCACGAGGAGTTACTTATTTGATAAAATGGTGTCGGAGTGATTGCAAAAGTGAACAAATAATAGTCACCTATTGAGACTTTGCAACACTTTTTGGCAAAATGTGTAGTGTGTTTTTTATGTCACTTTAAAGTAACGAAAATTACTTAAGACTCAATTTATTACCCTAATATATA
>JAPYZO010002179.1:0-15634 GCA_030522905.1 Torymus flavipes
GCAAGACCAAAATCTTAAACACATGGATGATGTAGTCTTAAATTATAGGTAATTATATAACTTAATAATAAAAAAAGTTTCAACTCTTAAAATTATATACTGGCTTTGTTATTGAAGAATTAATACAATAGCTTTTTGTTCAGGTTCAACCATGGCTTGTCCCCTTAATATTGCAATTTTCTTTGCTAACAAAAAAGGCATATCAGATCGAAATTTCCAATAAATTCAAGTTTTTCAATTCAAGTTTTTATTTAATATATCTCGCTTTAAAATAGATGTGGTTGAATTAATTCCGTTTCAATCTTTCAGAGCAAATATAGTGAAATGGTGATGCATAATGATGGTGCATAATTTCACAAAGATGCTTACATTAAATTTTCTAAACGTTAACCAAAAGCTATGCTTCAGTTTAAAGAGAGCATCTAAAAGCAAGCGGTCTCATGCAGAAATAGAAAAAGAGCAAAAAAGCGCAGAGAAGGAGAGAGTAGAGCGGAGCCCGCGAGTTTTCGTCGAAAGAGGGAGAAAACACGGGAGCTCTCCACGTCTTTGCTATTACACCCCGGCGGTACATGCGTCGGGACGAAGCGAGCGGGCGCGCGTATTAAAGGATTAAGAGGGGGATTTTGCATTTCCATATTTTGAAAGGGAAGCCTGATTAGCTAGTTGTAAAATTGCCGTCGAGCGTCGCAGCGCAGCGACCGCACAGCCAATTCAAATGAATATAATACGTACATATATATAGGTACGGGCTGGTCGTACGCATAGACGCATACGGACGTTTACGTTCGAGTATAGTGGAGCGCACCGGTAGAAACGACGACGAGCACTTTACTTTTCTATTTGAATATTTCTATAATTCATTTCGGCTCCCCGCGGTGCTGAAACCTTAAAATAATAGCCTTCTTCCTATTCTCGCGCTCGCTTCTCTGCGGGTCTGACTAAACCCGGACTATATCCACTGATGTTTTATTCGCGCTCGGTGGCTTTTTTTTACTAGTGCTCTGCTGCGCTCTACTGCGCGCGAGGCAGCAGTAAAAATTGAAGTATCAGATTTTATGGTGCCGAGGCTTTTTTAGGTAAATATTATTCATTGATTTTTAAACTTCGACGCTTGGGCAGTGTAGCGTGCGGTAAGCATTTTACAGCTCCCTCGTCGTACGTAAACTACTTTTTCTCGCGCTCCTTGGCTTTGGCCGTTTAAGACGGGAATCAAGAAGTGCAAATGAAAAAGTGTTTTTTCATTCGGTGAGAATATTATTCTGGGATATTATTACTTATTCAATGAAAATTGTGAGTATCTTAAAATTGATTGAATATAATAGACGTTTATTTGCAAAGTGCATTTTACTAAAGAAAGAGTATATAATAATTAAATTCGTGTAATTTCTTTAGAATCGTTTCATTTTATACCTGCAATTTTGAAATTGTTCCCAAAGTATTATTTTGAATGTCTTAATCTTATTACCCGATCAACAAACAAGTTTTACTTTATCGCCTTTGATCTGAAACTCCGTCAAAGTCTCTAGATTTTCAAGAATACTTTCTTTTTTATTCCCATTGTATGTATATCCATTACATCGCAATCAATAGCTAATTAATTATACATGAACTTTCAATCAAATGGAAAAGAAACATTTCTGATTCATTTAAAAGCTTTGCGAAGGCAGCGCTTAAATTCAGAGACTGCTTCTCCTGAATCACAAATAGAAAGACCTTTCTTCGCGCCCGAAATTACGGGCTTCACGAAAAATACTCGATCGCGTGTCGGCTCGAGGCAGTAGGTCACGACTAAATAACCGTGAGCCTAACAAAATCAAAATTCCCCAGAATCAAGTTAATGAATACCGAAGCACGTCATAATTCAAAGGATCAAATCTCTAATCCTGAAAGCCAATGTATTATTTATAGCGAAAAAACAGCTTTTTCAAGAATTTTTCTTATGGTGTCTGTATAAGAATAAAAATATTTACCGAGGCTCATCATCTAAATTAAGAACTTATTTGAAACTCTAAATGTAATATATTTTTAAACATAATATACTTTTAATCAGTTGTATGTGACGTAATTGTTATATTTTTAAATTTTATACTATAGAGGCAACATTTGATATTAATTTCTTTTATTTTCATCGTGCTTTATTTAATTAGGTCAACGTTCAAGCAAAAATGTGAAAATATATGTAATTATGTACCTATATAGAATAACATGGAATTCAGGTGACATTTACTCGTAATTATGAAATAAAATATGTAGACCTGAAAAAACAAATTTGCCAGACTTAATGAAACTGTGTATAATTAATTGCCAGTAAACGCTTATAAAGCAACTAGTATTTAAATTATTTACATTTAAATTACGAATAAATTTCAGTGCGCATTTAATGAACTAAATTTGGGAAATAAATTAAATTCAAACAAGAAAATAAAAAATTCAAGTTTTCGTTCGTTGAAACCCCGCCGCAAATCACAGCATGAACTGAACAATACTTTTGACCATTTAAAATGAATCATTCAAGGTTTTATATAAAAGCAAGGAATTAAAATGTTAGTGGATAAAATACGAATATTCATAGTTTATTATACACATTGTATTAGTATGTATCATACATTAACTCAATATAACTCGCATTTAAAATATTCAGTACATAATATATCTGTAGTGGAATATTTTTATTATTTTTAAAATTATTATATATACTTAAAACTCTATTACTTTTATATACTACACCCGAATATTCAAAACCATATTCAAGTACACTTGGAGTATTCGCACACATGCCTGCTCCGAACCCATTAATTTTCATTTTCATTGCTATTAGTACTTCTGCCTCTATACAGTATATTCTCGATCACTCTTCATTCCATCTATATACACATTTCTTTCTCTGTCTCCATTTTTATTTCATTCACCACCCTGCTCTCCATTTTTCTGGTACACCCGTCTCTCTTTCTCTTTTGTATTTCGTCGTCCCTTTGGCATCCCCAATTCTGTCTCTCTTTCTCCCCTTTCCTTTCTTTCATTTCGTTACTGTAACGCCGGCGTGCATGGAAATTCAAGTGTGTCGGGCGAAACGTGCGCGCACTGTACAACCGCGCGCGCAGGCATGTATACACACATCCGCGTTATTGGATCATCGCTGGTTGTTTGCAATTCGATAGCGGAAAGACCCGACGCTGCCAGACGAGGAAGGAGTATATAGAGATAGAAAGAGAAAGAGAGAGAAGAGCGAAGAGAGAAAGAGAGAGATCCGGAATTTCGCGACAGTTAGCGTTGTGAGGGATGACGGGCGATTCGGCTAAAAGCGACGCTCGACGCGGCTTCTATCTTTCATTTTCGTAATGCGAGATATACTTCTTTTCTTGCGAGGGTATATTTTGCATGGAGTCGCTGCGGGACGTTTTTTCCGCTCGTTCTTTTTTTACGACGAGTTTCGCGGGAGAAACGAAGGATGACGGTACGGCTGATAAAAGCGAACGAGGGATTTTTTGTCGATTAGAGAATGAAAAATGCGATTGCGAAACGAGGGATTGGCGTTGGTTTCATTATACGTATTCTTGAGCTTTTTACGATGAAGCTAATATTTAGGAGCTTATACTTCTTATTTTTTAGTTGATAATTTCGATAAAAATAAATTGAACTATAATCAATTGGTTGTCGTAGTTGTCCTAAAATCATTTTTCTAAAAATATCACTTGGGAACGTTTTAGTCCATGAGTCACAATATTTTAAATAAATGTTAAAAAAATTTAATCTACCTTTTTGTAAGCTCTTAATATTAAATTATATGTTCACTGTAATACATATATTGTTATGGAATGAGAGAAATGTATAATTAAAATTCTTGCTTAACTAAGTTAACTTAATGCAGGAATGAAACGCTACATCAATTTAGAGTTCAGGCTGATTTTCAACAAAGGGTTATTACTTTGGCTATTACTAATAAATGTTAACAAAATTGTTGTTAAAAACTTTATTATTTACGAGAATAAAATATTAAAAATTTCATTGACATATTTCTCAACTATTTTTGTTTCATAAAATCGTTTGATACGATATTAATAGTATTCAGATCAAGTAAAATTTAATTATTCGTTGAAGATTTGAGATTAAATTGTCAGATGTACAATTTTGGTTGAAGTCCTTTAACTTGCTATATCAAATTTTGATTTGATATTCCCGTTTTCAATTTATATTTATCGTCTCTGTCAGTCCTGATATGTATGAATTTTAAATACCTATTTCATGTTCATTTGGAACTTGATATTTAAACAAACGCATAAACCTATTTTCTAGTGCCCCATAAATATTAGATTATCAACTTTAAAATATTTAAAACATTTATCCATTTATAGATTTCAAGCTTTATCGTTTCGTTAATCTATTTGAGGTGTACCAATGTTATTACATTAGATAATGAAAATTCTAGTACGTTCATAGTAACAATATGAATTTAGTTATTAGATTTGAGTTAATAGAATATATTAAAAAAGTAAATAAGGAATGTTGAACAACAAAAAATATCGAGATTTATTTTTACATTTAAAACTTTTAACGCGCATGACGAAAAGAATCCCCAAAATCATCGATACATGAATTTACGAACGAAAAAAAAATGAATTCATATAATTAGATGTACCTCTATGTGGAAGAATGTAAATAATAAATGTGTAAGGTGCAATAACGATCAATCGTGTCTAATCCATAGAAAGTTACCACCACTACATATATTTAAACGCTATACAGTGAACAAAGCAACCTCGAAACCTTTACTCGGCATTATCCCGCGTCAATCTGCCGTAGCATCAATTTAGCATAAACCACCTCTGTATTTCAAGTTTAAAACGAGCCCTGGAAATTGATCCCGTATCAAAGGGAAAGAATGCACTACTCGCGGGGGCGGTAGCTCACCCATATACACACCCACACACACACGCGCAGTAGTAGTAGTACACACGACAGGCGAGTGAGCTAGCGAATCGTTCGTCCCGATGGGTTGCATGTAACGGGCTTCGTCAGGCCCGTGACGGCAAGCGATATCGATTCTCGCGCCGAGCCCGCAGTGCAGCCTCGCGTTTGTCGAAATGAAAATGTTTGAGGCAACTACGCGCGGTCGGTCGATGCTCTAGCTCGCGCGCGGGCAAAGGGCGAAAAAAACTCGACCACTTGTCTGTGTATGCGTGCGTGTGTATATGTTGACTCGCCGCAGCGTGTATATATATCCTCGCGGACGATTGAGTCGCGCCCGCGCGCAAAGCGTTTGATAAACGGCGCGTGGGGGCGTCGAGCCGTGCCTACAATATATATATCTATATGTATATAGAGCGCAGATTCAACAGTTATTCTCGTTAGCAGTTGTTCTCTGTATTGCTGCTGCTGCTGCTCGCGCGATTGGTTGTTTTCCTTTTTGACATCGCTGATGCGCTGTGACTTTTCGCACGGCGTGCGCGCTCGAGTGTCCAACTGGGGTGCGCGCTATTGAAAAAGAGGTTAGCGGGCCTCGACGTGCTGCATGCGGATCGTTCATTTATGACGAGGCGGCCGATGTGAATTGCAGAAGTGCTTGTTGTGCAAGTTTGAATTCGAGTTTATTCACAGTGCGGAGGATTTTCTCTGGCATTGGTCGCGAGCGAGCTGCGATATTCGAATTGATAGGTGTGTCATTTATCGGACTATTTCTATGGGCTTTCTACTCGCGCAGACACAATGAAATGAATAGAGAATGATTTATTGTGTATTTTTGCCGCGATTAATTGGTGACGAAGATTATTCGGTTTCGGTGTCGGGACATTTTTTACGGCTGGTCCACATTTAAGTTGATTTTAATCGGATATTGGTTTATATTTATAAATATAAATACCAAATCGATGTGTTGAACATAAATATCTCGAACAAGTTTCCAAGTTTGATCGTATCACCGTATAGCACAAATACCAACGAGATTGTTATTTTTAAAGTGAGATCATTAAATTCCATTTAATAAACATATAAATTCTCCTTATCAAGGCCCCTTTTCCCGTGAAATCTAGCGAACTAATCTTTTCTCCCGGCGTGGCGCACAACGTGTAATTATTTAGAAATAGTTATAAGCACGGAAACTTTCGATGTACTCCGCAGTATATATACTGCCGACTATACGTCGACGGCGTCAGAAAACACGAACAACAAGCGCGCACGACGCTCGCAGCCGTGTTCGAGCTGTTAATGTTATCACGCCCTGGTTCTCTTCCTCTTCCTTCTCTCGCCTGCATACACCGCCGCACTTTCACACACACACACACACACACACACATACGTATGCGCGCTGCTCTCTGTATAAACCTCCGCCGTAAACATACTACTCTCTATTTCTGCTGGGGTTTCCAGCAAACTAGAGTACAGACGTATACACATAACGTACGACAAAAATAAAAAAAAGGAAGAGAAGGGGAAGAAGAAACAACGAAAGTATAACGTCGTAGGAATATAAAAAAAGCGACGTTTACGATCCGTCGCGAGTTGAAACGGTTATTGCCCAAAGGCGACCGGCCGCGTGATGTGAGAAAAAGAGCGCGGCGGTTATTATACGATGCTCGAGATAATAAGTGAAAGATAAACCAAATAAGGGGGGCGCTTCGAATAGCCGCGCACGGATAAAAAGTTTCCTCCTTTTCCCTGCGCGCGCGCGACGGATCGGATTACGTTTAATTCGACTTTCCAAAGTTCGTCTCTTTTTAGAGGGAGGCGGGGGAGTAGATTCTTTTTTCCCTGCACTTCTTTCTCTTAAGCGCGAGCAGAAGTACTCGGTCTGGGGGGAGGAGAAAAGTTCGCTAGCGAGCCGAGAGAGATGTACGGTGCATTAATAGCCGGCAAGTGATTTCGTCTAGCTGGTTGAGCCTTACATAAATTGCATTAATGAAGATACGCGAGGGTATATTATTTGCGTTCGAGTGGTTCATTAAATTTTAACGATTCAGTTAATTAAGTTAGATTTTCAGCGTTGCGACAGTAGTAATTAATGAGATCCCTGTTACATTGTTCAGCTGCTCTTATCCTATTTTTAAATTTATAGGTATAATCGTGTCGTTACTGAAGCGATATGGTTATATCACATTTCAGTCGTGCAAAATACCTAGAAGAGGATACAATTTTGTCAATTTGAAAATTCAACTTAAAAAAAAGAAGAAAATTCATAATAAGAATGATTATAGGCTTGCTGCGTTTAAAATAGTACGTTATGCAACAAGGAAATAAAATTGCAAATCATTCCTGCAAGTTGGAGCAAAGCAAGGAAGTGGGTCTACGAAGAAGGGAATCAAAAATGTTATTCCCCCAAAACAGAGAATAAAATATAAGAGGAAATAAAATGCTACCTTTGTTCTGCTTTTTGGGTCAATAAAATGTCCATTATAGTGGAGCCGGGAATAAAAATATTTGCAAATCTATAAAATTTAATATGTGTGGTAAAAATAATATGGTTTTTTCTCAAAAATTGATTTTGTCTGACCAAACACATTTTCGACTACGTTCTATCATACAATACACTTCCGAAAAATCAGACACCGTTCGTACGACTTTTCCCGCCTCTGAAGTCAATTTTGTCACCTGACTCCCGCCAAACTTCCTAATCGAAGCCGGGACTACATCACGCGGTGGTGTACAAAACAACGAAACGAAAGCTCCTCTCCGGGTCGCTCATCCCTTCGCTGTCTCCCTCTCCGTGAAAAAGGTACTTTCTCAATGCGCGCAAATGGAAAATCCCGCGGTAGACCTAAGCGAGAAAGCGAGAGATGCATCGGCCGTCGATATAAGCGCGCGGTTACCCCAGCAGTAGAGCAAGAGAGACAGAGAGACGTTGTGGTTTTGATCCCCTAATCGGACTGCGCGAGTGCCTCTGCATAAGCGAGCGCGCGTGGCGGCGGCGGCCATCCTGTGACCCGTTGCCGGCGCACGGATTATAGCGACGCCATTGCCGCGCGCAGAAGGGCCATCTGACGGAACTCCCACTGGAGAGAGTGCGGGAAGGAAGGAAAAGGGGGAGGGAGAGGGTGTGGGCGACCCGTCTGCGAGAGCGACGAAGGTCTGCGGCGGTTGATGCGAGAGAGAGAGAGAGAGAGCTCGCCTGCATTTTCAAGAGTGCATACCTATAGTCTATCCGGCGGTCCCGAGGTCGGGTTATACTCTTCTCTGTGGTTGTCTCTGTGGTTGTATTTATAAAGATTGAAATGTAGCGAATTACTTAATGAAGCTCTCTATGTTTGTGCTTATACGACGTTTTTCAATAAAATTATATTTTAATTTTGTATAATGTTTCTAACGTATTTTATTCTTTATATCTAGAGAATATAGAAATGTAAAAATGCGTATAGATACTGCTTTAAATATTAAACTGTATATTTTTTGCTATTTTTTTTTGTATGAATAGCAATATTTTTTTCTTCTTCACAGAAAATGCCTTGTAATGACAAAAAAAAAATTTTCAAAAAAAAAATACTTGAAAACATTTTTAAGACTTTTGACACAAAAATCCCAAAGTTTTGAATTGGGGTTGGTGCGCATGGGTTTATATACCTCTAATAACGCGGCAACCCTTTGACTGATTTAGAACGAACCTGGTTCGCGCTTTAATTTTTTCATACTCCAGAGTAAATACTTTAAAAAAATGTTTTTATTACATTGAACTTCAGTTTTATTTGTTGAAAAATTGAAAAAGATATATTATATCTTTTGCCATTTTTAATAAGAAAAATGTTCCTTTTTAGTTTCGTTAATTTTAAAATCAATAATAAATAAAAAAAAAGAAAAAATATGTAATGGATCTCGTTGAAATTTTGATCGGCTATTCAAATGTTAGAGTGCTTTAATCTGTTAAAATTTTAAGAGATCTGCATTTATTTATCAGAAAAAAGTTATTTAAAATAAATGCATTTACACTGTCGAACGATAGAAAACGTAAAAATTAATGGGCTCTGATATAACTTTTTGCAGAAATCGTTGTTTGCAAGTTTGAAACACATTTGATGTTATGAAATTATTTACCATTTCTTCAATTCTCATATCTTATGTTTGATTCAATCGACTTGCACGATTGATAATTCATTTTATTTGTATTTGAGAGAAAATTTAAGTAAATATTTATATTTTAGAGGAATTGAGAATTTTCTTTTTATTAACGGTTTATGGAATTTATTCGGATTCATATTTTTTTTTCATTTTTAAAAGTGATGGCCGGATATGGTGAAGCCTTTAAAGATTGATTTGATTGGTCTGTATGAAATAGGCGTGAGGATCCGGTAGATTTGAATTTTGAAACTCGAGTATTTACAACTGCTAAACGATTAAAATAGAATACAAATATAAGTCAGTAGTTGATTTCATAAAATAGTCAATGAATTGACAGCGAACGTTAGTGCAGAACAGTTTTTCAGAACAGGTTTAACACTTTTACCATCTTCTACAAAAAGCCAAGTTGATTTTCCAAATTTAATAGTTTAAATTGTTCGATTACGCCTTAGATAAAAAACACTTGTTTTCCAGCACTCGTACAATTTTCGACTCCAAAATTTTCCACCATCATTAACCCTGTATAAATTAATTTAAAAGTTTTAAAAATAAGTATCATTTATCATAACATTCCGTATTAGCATGTTACCACGTACACGCAAATACTAAAAAAACATGTGTACAAAACTCTCATTTTCAGTACACCCATCATCAACCCCGACTTAATAATCGTAGTCACGAAATTATTCCATTCGCAACCTACACGCAGATCGTGAGATAAAAGCGGGATTCCCTAAATAGAAGCTTTATCGCTACTTCATCATCGGCTTCCGAACTATTTCCATCATGTAAAGCACTTCCTCGGCCTCGTAATCCCCGAAAAACCACATTTCTCCGGGCGTCTCGTGATCCCTAATAAAGTCTTCCGTCCTCGCTCTCCCAACGATTCCATTTCTCTTTCCCACACCTGCACCACCACCACCAACAACAACAACAACAACAGTAGCCGCAGGAACGACTACTTCAGCCCGTTCACGTGATCCGGGCATTTCCCCAACATAATAATACACAAGCAATATCCAGTCCTCGCTGGCGTCGCCGTCTTATATAAGTCTCTCTCTCTCTCTCTCTCTCTCTCTCTCTCTCTCTCTCTTGCGCCCGCGCGTATTTATTCGCTCCCCCGGCGAAACGCGGCCGCTGCACGAAGAGAGCGAACTCGCAGAAACGTATACACTACGTATAACGTATATAGACACACACACACACATACGGTCTCGCGCGCGCGATTTCCGTGCCGTATCCTTATGTGCGCGGGGCGCGAGAGAAAACGCGATAGAGCCATAGATTGTATTTATGTACGTTGTTTATGCGCGGCCGCGTATATCCCCGGGTGCGCGCGAGAGTAGCTCGCGATATGCCGAGGCTCGCGCCTGGAAGGAGAGTTTCGACGTTGAGACATAGTTGCATGTATATAGGCTGCGACGTGTTTTTTCTCCTTGTTTTGGGATGCGCGCACCAGCTGATGTCGCAAGGCGCGGAGACGTCGGGAACGTATATCTGTAGATAGAGGCGCAGGATGTAGGTTCGAGATTGCGAGGCGCAGGCATAGTAGGAAAGTTTTTTGGAGATTTATAAGCACATGTGTTTGTTGTTTCAGTCTCGGGTGAAATGAAAAGGAAGCATTATGTATAGGGTGAATCGTAGGATCAATCACGAGAATTGGAGTCGCTTTTAGGGAAATGATATCGTGAATGTGATTTATCGTGCCAATAAAAAGAGGTTTGATAGGTTGAATGTATACTGAACGGAAAGAAATTAAATAATTGATTGAAAATAAAAAGGTATACTGAAGTAGAATGAAATTGCAATGCTCAATAGTTATATACGTAGATATTTGTCATATGTCAAACTTTTATAATGTGCATAATAGAAATACATTCTCGGTAGGTATGTTGAATGCTTTGGGAAAGATAGCGTGTAACGTTCGAATAATACATTTTCTGTGAAAAAATAGCTTTTAGAGAGAATAAATTCGAATGCATAATTAAATTAATTAGAATGTATGGACCGAGAAAAGTGGACCGCAGATAATCTAATTACGACAACCCATTTTTGTTTATTTTAACGGATATTTTAATATCAATTTGATTTTCATTTTACTAAAGTACAATTCAGTACAATTCAGTACAATTCAGTACAATTCAGTACAATTCAGCTCAAAGATGGCGTATATTTGCAGTCCCTATATTTTATTTTAGTCATAAGCAAAAAATGTCTGATTCCCGGATTTTAAATATTTAAAGTAGGTCATCCCAAGAGATTAATTCCAATTCGCACATTTGTTGATTTGTACATCAGCAAAAAACTGTGCAGATTTCTACATGATATTTTATTTATTAATTAAAGTGCCAATTGAATGATCTCTTTGCCAAAAACGCTTGCCAATGTTAGATAGATCGTATAAATAACGTTTCTACTATAATTCTAAAAATTAATTAATCTAAGTTTTTAACATATTTTCAAACTAAAGACGATCATTTTATCAAATACTATCATCTAATTCTCATATTTCATCATAAAAAAGCAAATCCTAATATCTGTTCATGAACCACTCGAACGGTTAAAAAAGCGATTAATTTTTGTTCCCATTATAAAAATGCAAATGCCAATACAACGCCGAAAGAAATCTCAGACTCATAAGCATGTAAACTACTGTCTCGCAAACTCGAAAAATCTCGTCAGCTCCTCTGTCTTTCTCTCTCCTCCTAAGAAAAATCCCGTCGCCGCATGCACGTTTTCTCGCGCGCATAATTCACTGCAAAAATCAGGCGCCATGCTCTCTTGGAGGGCGACAACACAGAAATTATGCCGGTCGCCCGGCGCCTGCAACTAAAACAATTTCGAGCCATCAAAAGCCGCGGGCGCGCGTGTGCGCTCGTGCATCCATCTCTTGCCGGCGCGAAATTTTCGCAATATCTCAGGAGGCGCTGGTGTGTGCGCATCTCGTTAAAATTCGTTCGTACGGCGCGCGCCTGCGCGTGTATGGGCGGCCGCTTCTATATCGCGCAAGAAACACTTGGAAAGAAGCCATTAAAAGTTTTGCGCGCGCGCCCGGCGCGAGACTCGGGAGGATGAGGGAGAGAGCGCTGGTCTGAACGTAACGAGAGGAATTGGTCGAGGGAGCGAGATTGTTGGTCGCCTCGTGGTTCGCCGTTCTTTTGGGTGTTCTTTTTTTTTGGAATTTTAGTTTCCGTGAGGATAGGCGTTTTCGAAACTGGAAAGTGCCGGCTTTAGTGATTTAATCGATGCTTTAGAGAATATAAATTGGTAGTATACATGCATGTGTTATAATTTTAGAGGCACGATATAGTATACACGGGCAAAGTCAATTTAACTGAAAATTCGTTTTTAAATTGAAGGTAAAAAAAGGAGCAGTCGACTCGTGATAAAAAAACAGTAATCCGCAAATCGGTGTCAATTCTTTAAAACAATTATAAATTGAATGCATTTAATTTGATTTAATCTATTAACAATTATAAACGTCAAAATATTGATCGCATTTTCATCAATATAAAGTGAGTATAATTAAAAGAATTTGAGGTCTCGTACACTGACCTCTTTTTTTAAATTTAAAGTCAGTTCTTCACACTCGCTCGTAAATCTAACCTTAATTGGAAGCGCACGCCCTTGTTTTTATTTTATTAAGAGTAGAAGATAACGATGGAAGCTCAGTGTGATATAATAATTATAAAAGTTTGATGATAAGAAAGTTATTGTTAGTTTACCAAATTAGCAAAGTTATAATATATTTAAAATGTAGAATAGTTTAAAGTAGCAACACTATTATTAACTACTATTAAATTATTAAGGTAATCAATATTTTCTGGAAAAAATGTTACAAATATTAGTTCTAAAATTAAAGTTGTTAACCCAGGGAAAAAAACGTTGATGGTTCGGGCAAAGTGGTACACTTGGACAGAAATAAATCGGTCGTTTTTTTTATAAAAAAATTTTATATATAATTATAAGTACAGTATAAGCAACATTAATGCATTGCATTTTACTTCATTCTGCCTCCTCTCGTACGCAACAGTATATAAAATAGATTGTTTTAATTTTCAAATATAAAATGACGTATATATATATTTAACTTTACTTCGTTTTGAGTATTTTACGTTTATATTTACCTTCTGCGCAGTGGTAACTATCCATATACCATGTAAATATATGATGATCACACTTCAAAAATACTTTCCATGTACTGTATATGTATAGAATATAAATATAACTTTTCAATAAATTATATTGTTGGCCGAAATATAACAGGGCTATAAAATACTATGTATATTCATTTATCTTCACATGAATTTAGTGTCGTTGTAAATTTATCGTGCTTTTTTACGTTCATTAAAAGATGTTAATTTATAATTCATTGCAAAAGTCTAACTTTATATAGTTCTAAAGAAAGCAATGTGAAAAAAAACTAAGAGATATTTTCAATTAAACGTTCTCCTCATTCCTCAATCGTTTCATTATGCTCAACTTTCCCCCATATTGAGCAATTATTTTGTAAAATTGAGTTATTACCAGTTCACTCGTTCCTCCATCGCAGATATTTAGGCTTCCGCTATAATGCTATCAAACGTTATGTGGGAACGCGAGGGGGGCGGAAACGAACTTACCAAGTTACATCCGCATTACTACATCGGCACATGCAGTGAAGCACGCGGTGTTTCGTTCAATTGCGGCCGCACACTCCGCACACGTCAGCTATTCATGCACTCGGGATTACCTATATACCTATACGTGCACGGTCGGCAACTTCGGCAAGCGTTCGGTTTGTCTTTTCTCTCCCACGCTCGCGCGCGTTCGCCCAGTTTAAAACTTTCCTGTCAACAAGTCGAAGAAAGGATTGTAGCAACACTATCGCAGCGGACTGCGCCCAGTAGTCAGCGACAGCCTGCAGCCAAGACGAATAACTCTGTCTCCCTCTCTTCGAGACAACAAACATGCTCGTACACATATCGCCGACGAGGCTTTGTCTACAAACGCCGGTCCGAAAATACCGGTTCCCACTCTTGCTCGCTCGCGCTCAAAGCGCCTTAGGCATCGGTAAGCTTTGACTGCCGGAAAAGCTTCTCTAGTTCGCTCCTGGTTAGATTAGCTTTCCGGACTTCTTTGTTTCCGTTGCGAACGTGCAGTGCGCGAGTGTTTTAGCCGTCTCTATACTCGCGCGCGCGTCATTTCCAAATCTCGCGCCCAGTGAAGTACGTAAATAGGGAAGAGGGATTTAGCAAGTGTGTGTGTGTTGCGCGTGTTTGGTTGCTACGTGTGCAAGGGAAGGGGAGGAGGAGTATAATATGGAGATAGAGTTCGCCGGCTGGCTCATCTTCTGGTGCACAAGCGCTGCAGCGGCAAAGACGAAAGTTTTGGGTGGCGCAGAAAGAGGAGAGGAGCTTTTGTGCGCGTGACGTATTACGAATATGTAATGAGATTTCGAGATGTGCAGGCGAGAGGAAGATAGCTGTGTATCTCATTTCAGCAGTGTTGCTAAAAAATTATTCGCTAATTCAGTAATGATATAATTAGATTTTATATCTTTGATGTTCCTGGGTTAACACCAGTAAATGAACATTTTTTAATAGAAATCGTTGATAAAATATATTTTTAATGTTTCTGGCCTAGTGAAGTGCCTTCCCTTGAATTCAAACTTTGAAAAAAATAATTTTTTTCATGGTTTACTATCATAAAAGCATTTTATTTAAGCGATTAAAAATATCACGTGATTCGTTCATTCGCACTGATCTTGAACGTTCATTAACTATGGTGAAGTCATTCTATAATGCCATATATTGAATCTTTATGAATTTCATTTTGTTATCTTAACGAATACAATTAGTTTTCGTTAAAATTACTCTTCTTTATGATCTGGTTTTGAAAAATACCAATTATTAGATTAATTAACAATAAAGATGTTTCAGCAAGATATTCTTGTTACATAAACCATTTACATTAAAAATGAGATCCAGATCGTTTGCACAAGGACCCTAGTCAGCTGCTTTTTCAATGGATTACGTGACCTTTTGAATTTTAAAAGTAAACGAGAAAGCCGTATTACGTAAGAACGACCTCCCAACAAAGATCAAGCACTGCTACTTTAGCTCTCTTCTAAGTATTACGTTGGATGACAATCGAATCTTTTTCGTCCTGCTCCGGAGGCAGTATTTAAAAGGAGGCTCGTGCACAATAGGCCAATCGTCTGATTGTTTGCCAAGAGAGTAATGCACTGGTTGGTCTTTTATTTAGTATGAGATCTCAGGTACAGTTGCAAAGATTGATTTTTTTAGGTTTATTTATTTTTAAAAAATATAAATTTTAAATACACGTAATCTGACAAAAGATAGATTAACATATTATTTAGAAAATTAAACGGCGATTTTGGTGAGATATAATTTTGGTCTATTTTAATTAATCCACATATTCTATATTGATTCTAGATATTGTCGATAGTTAAAAAATAGTATTTAAATCCTCGAAAACATTAATATCCTAGATTTAATTATATTGTTCGAGATATTTGTCAATTGAAATTTTGATACGCTTTTATGAAAGAAGACAAAGGTGCTAACATATTCACCGTCGATAATTACTAGTT